>VMDO01003084.1:112363-151623 GCA_007922755.1 Pedetes capensis
AAAAAAAAAAAAAAAAAAAAAAAAAAAAAAAAAAAAAAAAAAAAAAAAAAAAAAAAAAAAAAATTACCCCTGTACCCAGAACCTTCACATAAAACTAATTGAAATTTAATATGAGAGCATTTCTTCTGATTTAAAATTTAAACATCATAGAAATAAATTGCCATGGCTAATCACCAATAGCCAGCCAATTGGTTATAAAACTAAGCATTTCCTCATTGTTGTTAGGTGCCATTGAGTCCATCTTATTGTACTCTCAGTGACCCTATATACAACAGATGAAACACTACCTAACACCATGTCATACCCAGCAATATTTCAGTGCTTCTCTGCTATTCATTGAGTGTTCAATGGTTGATTGTTTGGGGAGTGAACTTCTCCCAATTCTGTAGCACCCATTATTCCTAGGCAATCTCCCATCCAAGTACTAACCAGGCCCAACCCTGTTTAGCTTCAGGGATCTGCTAAGATCAGACCTTAGGGTGGTACAACTGTAGACAGGGACTTCCCCATTAGACCATAATAAAGTAAGTCAAATGCCTAGCTGTAGCCAATCAAGTAATTTCTTTACTTTCAAGATTAGTCTGAAAAAAAAAAAAGTACCTCACTGCTCACCCTGTTGGAGCAGAGCTCTCCGGATGTCTTCTAGTTTTGAAAGTTCCAATTCATGAATGGTTCTTTGTTTGAATAAATTGTGAAGTTTACTTGGTCAAAATTTTTCTTTAACTTCTCTCAATCTACATATGAATGTCTGGAATCTTAATTATATAAAACACAAATCACCTTCAACAGTGTATAATAATTTTGTTCTAGAGTCTTTTCACCATCAATGGACAACTACATATTTTAACTTGTAATTTGGGTTTGAAGAAATCTTGAGTTTAACTATAAGGGGCTTAGTTTGATTGGGCTTTTGATAATAATAAAAGAATACTGTAGAATAATTTCAACTTCTTTTATTGGTTTTCTGTATATTTCAAAAAGATAAAATGTTCTTTCTAAAAATTAGCTCTACAAACATTTGTTGTTGAAGACGAAATTATGCATCTATTTTGTATACTACTTTTGAATGTTTCCATACTAATTTTTTCCTGTTTAGTTTGTTTCCTGAATGACTTTAAGCTTACTTAGTTTTTAATAACACTTAAGACATGGAATAAATGACTCTGATTGATATTGCACAAATGTCATATCAATGTATTCCAGAATGTTAAAATCTCCTTACAATTTTTAAAAACTTACCTATCTTTTAATATTACTCCTCCTTTTGCTATTCTTTAGCTCCCCATTGCATAAACATATTTATTCACTTGTTCTTTCCCTTTACTTTCAGGCTAATGTAGCACACAGCGTACACTGAAAGAAATAATTCCTGTTAAAGCTATTCTATTCATGCACCCATGAGCTAAAGTAGGCTGTAGAATCCATCCAATTTACATATTTATGAATAGTCATATCTATACAGGTATTTCTGATGCCTGAGGCTTTATACAATGTCCTCTAATTAGCATCATTTGACTAAAATCACACAGTGAAACATAAAATAATATGTTTCTAAGACCTTGTGCACTGTGACACAAAATGAAATCTAGTATCAGTTGAAACTATCTATACTTGATTAAACTCATGATTAAACTGAATGAGAGGATTCAAAACAGGTAATTCAGGTGATTTTTTTCCTGACTCTTGGGATAAGGAAATTGTCCTTGGATACTCTAGGATATCTACTTCTTTCCTTAGAACCTTTGTCATTTTAGCTCTTGAAATTTACTTATGCCATTTCTCAGTTACGCTTTCAAAACTGAGTAATTATTCCTTGGAAATTGTTGATTTATTGCAAAAAAAAAACCTCTTGCAATTATTGACTCTTTTATCACCTGTTCATTTTACAATGCTTAAATGTCCACTTTATATATTTAAATTTGAACTTTCTAGACCTTGCCTTTCCCTATAGCACTTACTCTGCCACATTTGATTACCTATTTTGGTGACAAGTGAGAAATCCCTTTTGAATTTTCTAAAGGAAAGATGACTTTTATTCGTAGAAAGGCACTCAAATTATTAACCATCTTCTGCAAAGCACAAGGTAAAGATCAGTAGCAATTAATTATTTCTTTTCCCATATTGTAAAACTTATACTTCTTCATTTATGCAAACTTACCTCAGAGTATCAATCTTTAATATCTCTGAAATGTTTGTAAAATTAACTCAGGTCAAATTTCTTGGTTTTCTCTTTAAATTTATTTTCTAGATATGAATGGATAGTGTGGAGTAGTGATTTGTAAATTTAGGTACTTGCTGGCATCACTTGGAGACCATATTAAAACAGTAAGGTATCAACTGTTCATTTTAATTACCATGATACCTTTGTTTTTCAGAGTCATAGCATGCAGGAGTTTATTGTAGACTTTGTTTAGACAAAGTCATTATGCAATTTATCATAACTCTCATGCCTTCTCTGAGTAATAACAACATTAGGAAAAGTTACTAAAATATATTTATTCAGACTATATAGGAAATGAAAAGGCACAGAAAAAAAGGCACAAGGATTCTGGAAACAACACTTTTATATTTGACATTATTACTAACTGGCTGTGAAAGATATTGAACAATTAACTCCTCTTTTCTAGACAGTTTTCCTGTTAAACATTGCCCTAGGCCACTGGCATCACAGGATATAAAATACCTCAGAGAGCTCAGAAGCACTTGCCCACCTCTCTTTATCTGTGTTTTTGACACAAGGCCCTCAGTGCCAGTATTTAAATGAAGAGAAGGTGTGCAGATTGTGCCCCTGCCTGTGTGGGAGATGGACATTGCTTCAGCATCTTGAGAGGACTGGATTTGAAGGGGAGAAGCAGAGGGTTAAGAGACAAATTAACCTGTCAAATTCTTCCTCTCAAAGATCACAAATGTAACAGCCTCTTCCTAATAGACACTTCCACAAGAAGTCTTATTTCCGTGCAGTGTCAAGTGTCCACTTTTTTGCCTCTTTTATGATTCTAGATGTATGAAAAATTAATGTGCATTCTGAATGGTAGCAAATAGTGGCTAAGGAATGTTTAATATTATTAAATTATATTAGTCTTAACATTGTATATATGCAGGTCTGGATGTAATAGGCATAAGGAATGACACTAATTGGTACCTAGGTGAATGTTGAACAATAGAAGTTAAAATAATTGTAATTTGTTTTGGTAAAAATATAAAACCTGAGTATTATTTACAATAATTTAAAAACTAGTTAACAATGCCCTTATGACAATGGCATTGACTCAGCTGGCATTTTGGCTCCAAATCCAGAAACATATTTGGGGTAGGTCTGTGTATATGTGTAGAAGAGAGAGAGAAAAAAATCAGAGAGATAGCACTTAGTCCAAATTTGCTTCAAAGTAATAGTCTCTGCTGTATCTAGAATGAAGACATTTTTTAGAACAATTTGTAGATTAAATGCAATATGTTCTGTATCAGCCTCAAAACGAAATATCTTGATGAATGAAACACATATCAAACTTGACCTTATAGGCACTCTCAGACATAAAATATGAATTTCAACTAAATGCTGAGAAAGCAATCTATCAAGATACATAAGAAAAGTTACTGAAATGACAGATGATTCTTAAGCCAAGAGCAAACTGTAGTTTCCATAAACTATAAATTATACTTAATTTTATTTGTTCCATGCATACTCATTGGGTATGAACTTCTGTTTGCTATTAATATTATTAAAATGTATAAAAGAACAAATCTGTATTTAATTGTACTTAAAGCAATTGGCTAAATAATTATTAAATGTTTAGAGAAAAGAGAAATTGTTTTATTAAAAATTTGAGGCACATGTGACAATAAGCTACCTTCAAATATAAGGGACACGGAGCAAAGAAACAAAAATATATCTGTGACCATATAACAGAAAATTTTGATGAAACTAATGCTACAATTAACTACTATATGCACTGTAGATTTTTGCAAGTATGCATTAAGATGTATTTCTGTCTGAAGGAAAGTTGGAACAAAGTAATCAACCTACTGCTTTTAAAATTTTCTTTTAATATTTTAGTACTAAAAGTATGAAAGATTTTCAGACAGTGTATGGTTCTTTAAGTAAAAATTACATGAAGAAATTGAAATATTTTGTTTTCTCTAACAATGACTTTCCCATATATAAATCCATTAAAATTTTTGCAAATAATTTGTAAAATGAATGGCTATTTCCTACTATAAGTGTGACTATGCTAAGTTTACTGATACTCTCAGTTGAAACTACATAAACAGAGTACTATTTACTATACTGAAATTACCATTAAGTCCTATCTCAGAATTATATAATCACTAAAGAATTTTTTTAACTTGGCATTGCTCACAACACAGTTCAATTTACATGAAAATCACAATTATAATTACAGAAATTTTTATTTTTTCTGAAATTAGAGGTAACTTTTCCACTTTTATTGTGATGTAATTGACAGATAGATATGTATATATTTTAAAGCTGTACATGGCGGTGCACACCTGTAATCCGAGGCCCTGGGGAGATGGAAGCAGGAGAATCTCAAGTTCGAGGCCAGAAGCAAGCTTACCCAATTTAGAGAGACTCTGCTTCAAAAAAATAAAAATAAAAATAACAAAGGAGGGGGCTAGAAGTGCAGCTCAATGGTAGAGCAGTTGCAAAGTATGCATGAAGCCTTGGGTTCAACTCCTCCTTCAAGTACCACCAAAAAAGAAAGAAAAAGACAGACAGAAAGAAAGAAAGAAAGAAAGAAAGAAAGAGAGAAAGAAAGAAAGAAAGGAAGAAATTTTTATACATTTTAGGTGCATAGCTTGATGTTTGATAGAAGTAAACACTGTGAAATGGTTACCACAATTGAGCTAGTTAGCATATCATCGTTTGACATAGTTGCAATTCTGTGTGTAGAGAACATTTCAGTTCTACCCTCCTAGCAAAGTTCTGAAACAAAATATAGTATTGCCATACTAGTCTTCATGCAGTCCATTAACTTGCCAAACATTATTCATGTGGCAAAACTGAAACCTCATACCCTTTGACATCTAAACTTAATGGAAACATAAAACAAAAATTAGAATTATATGTCTTTATTTTATTGCTCTTCCAGGCACCACAATAACATTCAAATGTGCAGTGTCATTAAATTCAGTTCTTTAGAATATTTTACCCAGTTTAATTCATACTGAAATCATAGGTTTTAAATATTATTTTTGCATTTGTAGACTCATTGTCAAAGAATAAAAGTGGAACATACCAACTTAACATCTGGAGCTAAATACATAGCTAAAATTTTAGATATATGTATATTTAGATATACATGTATCTCTTGCCTAAGACTGTGTGGGTCCTAAAGGTCAGCCATTGTGCTTCAGTTTCTTCAGTAAGGACAATGACTTTGATCATCTTTAAGATGATGGTATATAAGTTTCTCAATTTAAGAGAGAAAAATATTAACAGCCTTTCCACATGAGGCCAGCTGCTTTCAGAGCTTCAGGCTTCACACTGTTTTAGTAAAGTTGTGAACAGCTTCAACTATACAGTGTGGTAAAGATACCTAAGTGCCTTTAACCTTGTATATCTATGTCCTGCAAAACAGTTTACTATCCTCAGTAGATTGTCATCTCTCCTGGCAATCATGCAGTTAATATTAAAAAAATAAGATTAGAGTTAGCATTTTTTCCTTAGGAAGATCATGGTAAAAACTCTGACTTTCTACTTTAGTATTATCTTACTACATTGTAGGCTGGGACTTAGCTCAGTTGGTAGAGTGCCACTCTGCAGTCTCTGAGGTCCCAAGTTCGATTCCCAGCACTACAAAAACGGGAGAAGGATGTGGCAATCCACTTCCAAGGCAATCCTAAAACAATCAGCCATTGAAAACCCTATGAGGGTCTCTATGAGTCAGAAGCAACCCAATGGCACCCAACAACTACTACATTGTAATTACTGGGAATACATATTTAATTTATTTAAGTGTCTTCAAAGCACTTGCATTTGGTGTGTTTTAGGTTCAACAGACAAACATAGCTCCATAATTATGCCCAATACTACACGTTAGTAATAACTGTATGTGGTAGAATGGAGTATGATTTCATTTATGTTTTTCACTTGAAATAGTAATGACAAATATGAACTTTCACAGCTCAGGGACAAATGGAAAGAATATTTAAATGTGGTATTTTCTATCAGAGACTCATTCTCCAGCTTCCAATTCTGGAAACAAGTAAATAATCAATGAGACTTCTTTCTTGGTTCAAAGTGACTGGATTCTCCAAGGTATATTTGCATAGGTTTGCTATCAAGAAAATTGCAGAAATAAATCATTTGTTTGAAAATATCAATAGAAAAATAAGTAATATTTCTCACTGGTTTCATAACTCTTAACAGAAATGGGATTTTCTGATTTGCCGCCAAGCACGTTCTTGCTGTTGCTAGGTGCCATCGAGTCAGCTCCAACTCAATACTAATGAGTAGATACAGTAGTGCACATTTCCATTTTTATTATTTCTATTTTAATACCATTAAGAGATTGTATGTATTGCTTTCCTTTGTGATTATTGCTCTGCTCTGATGGTTGAAATCACTAGTACTTCAGCATTTATTCCTGTATGAATTCTGTGGAAACACAGGAAGGTGCTTGCTGTCAATATCTTATGGCTCAACTATGAAGCACAGAAAATGTTCCTTTATGTGTATTACAAGAATGAAATGGGAATCATATGTAATAAGTCAGGAAACAAGCCCTACTACTGTTGGTAAAATTCACGTATAAGAGATAAATTGTAGATATATTTTTCCTCAGAGAATCTGAACTTTTCATTAATTAACTTTAAAAATGAGAAAAACTACCTTGGTGCTAAAACAGTGACTAGGTATATTACTTAGTAAAATAAAGTTTAAATTAAGAAATATGGTCACTGTAGAATCATACTAAGAGAGACTTTAAAGATGAAAGAAGATTCTTAAAATGATCAATGTACATCTCACTTATTTAATTACAATAAACATCACAAGTACAGCTAGAAACTAACATCAGAGCAATAATCTTCTGAATTCTGAAATTCTACTTTGCAGAACTACCTAGGAGAAAAGTTTTGGAGTGGAATATAGTCATCTTTCACTAAGTTCATTCCATGGGCTCACATAAAGTCTTATTTATTATGTTATTATTGCCTGTTTTGCCTGAAGCAAACTCCAGAAGAACAATTTCAACTACTTCTTTTATTTTCCTCCTATCATGTTCAAAGAGAGAACAAAAGTCACTTTTTCAATCATGCAAATTACTACAGACCTGCAGGATTTTTGGCCTAAACAAAATTAAGTCTTGGCTAGAATGAACAAGAAAATTGACATCATGACTTAGGATTCTTTATTTAAATTATCAGTTTCTTTGTTGACATAGCCTTCAATATTCTAACATTAAATTCCTTGTAATGTACTGATAATTATCACTTTATTCCGTAGCTATGTTGGGATTATGTTTATATTTGCTTATTTGTTTACTAACTATCTCCTCCAATAAAATGTTAACTCAATGTCTTTCTAACAATAATATTTCCTCTATTTTTTACCATTTTCATTGTGCTAAAATTTATAGGTAGGTTTCAGTTTGAGAGATGAATTCAAAATTTGTTTCTAGCATAATTCACAGATCTTACATGCTAGGGTGTTTTTGTTGTTGTTTATTTGTTTGTTTTTCTTTTTATTCTGAGTATTTATAATTGAATTGTTTCAATATCTAGACATTTTGTGAGGGGGGATTAGTCTTGGCATTACATGATAATGAGGCTGAAATTGGGATCATAGTTTGTTCTTACTTAGCAAAATAATATTTGTTTTTATGATAACAGAAACAAATGAAATGTGAGAATTTTTCTTTTTTTAGATACAGTTTGGTAGAATGGGAATTTGGGAATTTTTCACTTATAAAATGAAGCTTTTATGTTCCACCAGATGAAGCATGAATAACATCAGTCAATGATGGCAGTGTATCTTCCACCACTAGGAGAGTTTTCCACTTGACAAGGAATTAGATTCTTGGGATACTCTGTTAGGATCAGTTCGCTCATACATTTGTTTGATAGTCTCAATTTTATCCTAGGATCTGTCTAGAGCATTAAATAGTTTCAAATTATTTTGCACCATTTTGGCCTCTTACCCAATTGCTTCTATCAAATTGCATTTTGGTTTTAGAATACCAGCTGACACTTGAGGACATAAAAGACCATAATATAAACTTATAATTAAGTGTATGGTACAGATGTTGTTGAGGCCACTGTGTGAGGTATCATAAGGTGTCTTTTTTTAATGAAGACCCACAAGGTGAACTTTCTCACAGATATTTTAGAGAAAGCTCATTCTTGTTAGCTTTTTTACTTTGTGCTTGAAATCTTGCTGCTAGCTACCTATTTTTCTTTGTTTTTCATCTGGGAGTCTCTTTATCACATGAATGTTGGTAATCTTGCAACTGTCTGCCCTTCTTTTTCTAGTTTTCATTCAGTAAACTTGGAATCATATTTGGTCCTCTTCCCTAGTAATTTTATACAAAAAAGACATGTTTTCCTATTTGTCAGCTTAGCCCTGGGTTTAGCATATTCCTACTCCCCCCCATCCTCTCCACTATTCTTTTCAATCTATTTTACCATCTTTATTTTTCTAAACCATCTCATTTGTTGTTGTCAGAGATCTATCCAAGACATATTCTTAGAAATTCTTAACCCTTTGAAAACCATCAGGCACATATGTACCACAAAGTTTCACAGAAATACAGAAGAGATTTGCTACCATGAAATATGCACAGAATAATGTCTCACTGGGTTTCAAAGTGTCAAGTGACTTCAGTATTTATCTGATAATCTTCATAACCCAGTGTAAAAAGGAGAGTTTGCAATTGTTATTTGAACAGAAAAAGCCAGTGAAATTCCTGATACTGATATCAGAGAAGTTCTGTTGGTACTGGAATGTATGCTTGTAATGAGCTACAACAGACTCCCAAACATATCAGACTATTGGTCTCATAACTCTTCAATGGGAAATGAAACAATAAAATTGGCTATTGCTTGCAATAGCTATCAGTTGTTACTATCTAAATTGTATTTCAGTAAGCCACAACAACCTGCTGATGCTTCCAAACATACTACATAGATGAAGTAGTTTCATGTCTGAGGGACACAGTTTAGAAAGCAAGGGAAAAAAGCCCTTTTCAAAGCAGAGATGAATCTATGACAAAATTCAAAAGCAGATCAAGCCTAAAATAGCACATACCACTAAAACCAGTCAAAATAGGGATTGCAATTTGGGAACATTGCAATTCTATGACAGGTGTACTTATGATTTGAATGTTTGTTTTGGAGAATCTACAGAAGCCAGTTCTTAACAGAAAAAAACACTATGGGAATTGGTGGTCATGAAACTTTCAAAAACTATTAGAAATCCTACTGTTATGCCCTCTTTTGATAGGAGTTTTGCAATTGTACCTCTTCTCAATACTCTTCCATTTCCAGCAGCTGGTACTTGTATTCTTTCAAGAAAAGATATGCCAAAACTTCAGGGAGAATTGAAAAGGGGAAAGTTTCGGCTTATTGATAATCAAAAGGGAGCATTAGCTACAAAGTGGCAGGATATCAAAGAAGTCATGATTATGAGTAATTGTCATGATGGTAGTGTAGACAAAACCAATAAGAAAACAGAAAGGTGGGAACAAAGTGAATGCAGATTGTGCACCACTAATTTGTTCCTATAACAGGTCTATGAATGGAGTGCATATTTCAGATTAAAAAGTGAGTGTGTATCAATTTGACAGAAAATCAAGAAAGTGGTGAAATAGTTCTTTTTACAAACTATTGATGGTAGCTCTTGTACATCCATGAATCTTATACAATGAAACATCTAGAAAGAAGTCAAAATTGCTTTAATTTATAGTTCCATTGGCAGAATAAGTGATTGCCACAGTAAACAGAACAGTAGGAATAAAATGCAAGAGAGGCAGAGGCAGGCCTCAAACATGGCAAAACTCAAGATCAATGTGGGTGATCATCTACCTGTCGAAGGAATTACAAAAGGAAGATGCACTAGATGTTCAGAAAGTAAAATGGAGACAAGAACAAAAACTATCTGTACAATGTGTAATAAAGTATATTATTATTTTACTTAAAATTGCTTTTTCTACTTTTCATTGTTTTTGTGTTTTTAAGTGGAATTTTGGTAAAGTGATTGCAGGTCAATTTTTCTTATTTAGTTGATTATACATTTTTTCTCATGAATGTTTATTCTTATATTCATCAGTAATTACATGATGACTTTACTCATATTACACATTCCAATGATTTTGCTAATCATGTTCTTGTTTTGTTAATCATAATGAAGAGTTTCTGAAAATAAAATATTGTCATATATTTTGATTTGAAATTGGTAGTCGAAGTGTTAATGCAATAGCTTCACCTGTACGTTCAAAGAATATGAGAACCTCCATAGACTTATTATCTCAATTGAATCACTTATGTTAGTCACCCACTCTATCCGACCCTAGGCTCCCATCTCAGCAACCTCTATCTCATGTCAATCCACTTAGATTTCCTCCATCAGTGATGCTGTTGGCTGTTTCTGTGCCTTGGCTCAGACCTCTATGCTGTCTGGGATACTATTACCACCCTTTTTCAGAGTTTTTACCTGCACTCCACCATCATATAGCACTTACATTTTTTCCTTACTATATTCTGCATAAATTTCTCTTATAATTAACACAGACACTTTTTTTTTTTTTTTTTTTTTTTTTTTTTTTTTTTTTTTTTTTTTTTTTTTTTTTTTTTTTTTTTTTTTTTTTTTTTTGTGGTACTGGGGGTTGAACCCAGGGCCTCGCGCCTGCATGATCTGCAAGTGCTGGACCACTGAGCTGCATGCTCAGCCCATTTTTTTTACTTTTTGAGAAAGGGTCTCGCTAAATTACGAGCAGGCTGCCTCTGGTCTGGAACTTGTGATCCTCCTGCCTCTGCCTCTGGAGCCAATGGGATTACAGGCGTGCCACCACGCCCAGCTTAACACAGACACTTTTGACATCCCTCTCCACAATTCATTAGATCATACACTCTTGCAAAGCAAAGGTTGCGTTTTTTTGTTGTTTGTGTTATACAATAAAGAAGCTTTGTCTATTTTCTAGCATACTAAGACATTCGTTTGTCATATGAGTATAGGGTAGCTGAATGAATATATGAGTATATTATTAAACACAACAGAGTCATGGGAAGCACCACAGTTTTGTCAAAATGAGACCAGAGGGTATATGTGTGTTTGTGCTAGCTATGTTCCCACTTTCAAACCGTGGAGCTATATTGTATTACCATAAAAACAAGAGGAAGCTATCAAAATATAGTAGGGCTGTAATTTCAAAGAAATAACTTACCTGCCTAATGGCTAAATTTTGAAAATAAAGTGAAAAGTCTAGACTCTTTATTTGTGACATTGATGTCTATACAATTATTCTAGTTTCTCAAAGATTGCCAGCATTTCTGATTTCAGATATGAATGAGTAGATGGGACCACTGACATTGATTTTTCAAGGAAGTTTTATTTTCAAAGTATTCAAGGAAGGTATTGGAATGTAACAATAAGTTGAAAAACATAAATGATTACTTTTTATTATTTGACTTTCCATTTTTGTTCTATTAAATATAATACTTAAAGCTTTCAAAATATGTCTTATTAATATAACCAATCACCTGCAACCATAGCCCTGTGGTGTCCAATCCCATCAGATCTTGGAAGTTAAGCAGGGTCAGGCCTAGTTAGTACTTAAATGGGAGACCACCTGGGAATACCAGTGTAGACTTGGGAGAAGGACCCAGCATCCCACTCCCAAAAGTCAATCTGCCATTGAAAACTCGGAATAGCAGAGAAGCACTGACAATTGTGTTTCACCTATTGTGTGTAAGGTCACTATGATTCACATACTGACTGGATGGCACCTAACAACAACAACAACAATATAACCAATACTGCATGGATGACAGCTCTTTAATCATGGGCTATAGAATTATATAAAGTAACATATTGCTCAATATTGGAAATAATTTTTTACAGATTTTATAGTTTTCACAACGAAAGTAAAATCTTAGCTATATATGAATAGTTTAATTCTGTTCATATTAGGGAATATTAGTCCATTCTTTATTCATATTATATTATATTAGTACAATATATCATGTGTATAAATCACAGATATTGCAAGTATTTCATTAGAACCATATGAGAAATGATGAGTGCTAGTCTTAGTCATGTAGGATTTACATTTTATGGAAGTAAAAATTAATATTAACATGAAAAATATATAAATAGTGGCTGTCTTTGTCTTGTTAGGATTAATACTGTCCAATGTTTCTTTTTATGTATTTTTGAAAATGGAAAAATCCTGGAAATGTGATTAAAAATGTCAATAACCACTAATCCACACAATGAAAACATTATTTTGGGAAAGAAATTATGAGAGCATATAACTAACAAAGTTAATAGATTGGATGGTTAGGGTCCATATAAGATCTTTGAAAATGAAAACTAATTACACAGATTAGCTCCCCAGTAATAGTGATGATTAAATATTGTCAAGTATATTTTCTTTTATTTCTTAGCACTGCTAAGGGGATTACAATCATATTATAGGAAGCAAATGATAAAATTAATATACTTTTTAATTTTTGTTAAAATTTTCATTTTTAATGAAGTAAAGCTATCTCTTTTCACATATAGTATGGTTTGATGTCACCTAACGATTCTAAAGGAAATTGATTGACATAATAAATGAACGCAGCCAAATTGCAGGGTATGAAAATATATGAAAATCAAATGTGTTTCTATGAAGTAATGATGAACAAATAAAAAAATTAAATTCCATTTACAATAGCATCATAAAGAATAAAATGCTCATGAGTAAAGCAAGAAGGTGAAATATTTTTACAATGACAAGTACAATACATTGCTGAAAGAAAGAAGAGGTAGAAAAATGTGAAGACATTCCACCTTCATTGATGACATGACTTAAAATTGTTCATATTAGCAATCCCCCACTTGTCTGTCACCTTGTTGTGCTGTAAGGACTTCTGTGTTGCTGTGATGCTACAAGCTATACTCCCAGTATTTCAAATACCAGCAAGTCTCATCTGAACTTCCAGACAAATACTGACTAGAGTGAAGGGCCAGGCCATCCACTCTCAAAATAATTAGCCATTGAAAAATTCTATAAATATTAGAGAATCACTATCAAATATATGGGGAAAAAAGAGCTCTCTAGACTGGGAAGCATTCAAGGAACAACTGAGGAAGATTTCTGCCTCAATGTAGAGTTGATCTTAATGACAGGAGTGGAGTAAAATGCCTGAGACCCATTTTTGGTGATGTGACATGACTCAAAATGAGAAAAAAACATAGTAAATGAGAAAAAAACATAGTAGCTGCAATGATAGGCTCAAATATAAAAAGATCATGTGAGTAGCACAGTATTTGGTAGTGTTTTGTTCTGTTGTACTTAGGGTGACTATGAGTCAGATCTGACTCAATGGCACCTAACAACAGCAACATATTAGCCAAAATGATCTACAAATCAATCTAAACCAATCAAAATCAAAAGAGAACTTTTTGAGTAAGTAAAAAATCCATCTAAAATTCATATGGGATCTCAAAGGACCCCTAATAACCAAAAGAATTTTGAAATAAATAAAGTTAGTTTAGAGGTAGGCTAACACTTCCTGATTTCAAAATATATTACCAACCTACAATAATCAAAACAGTGTGGAACTAACATAAAGACAGAAAAATAGATGGAATAGAATAGACAGCCCAGAAAGAAACTCTCATGTGTATAGTCAAATGATCTTAAACACAGATATTAAGACCATTTAATAAAGAATAGGTTAGTCTCTCCAATAAACAGTGTCAGGAAAACCAAATCCCCACATGGAAAAAAATGAAGTAGAACCTCATTTTATACCATATACAAAAAGAAAATCCATCAAATTAGATTAAGACCAAACTATTAATTATAATTATAAAACATCTAGAAAAAAGATATAGGAGAAATATTCATGAAATTGCTTTGACAATGATTCCTTGTACATTACACGAAAAGCATAGGCAACAAAAGCAAAAATGGTCAAATGTTATTTTGAACTTAAAAACTTTTGTACACCAAAGAACACAATAAACAGATAACTAGGCAACCTACTGAATGGGAAAGAGGATTTACAAACCATATATCTGATAAAAAGTTAATATTAACAATATGAAGAACTGCTACAACTCAATAATAATAATAATAATAATAATAATAATAATAATAATAATAATTCCAAATGGGCAAAGGACTTGAATGGATATTTCTTCAGAAAAGGTGTTTAAATGGTAAATAAACATATGAAAAATATTTTACTATCACTAATTATCAGAGGGGGCTGGGATTTAGCTCAGTTGGTAGATCACCACTCTGCAGTCTCTGAAGTCCCGAGTTCAATTCCCAGCACCACAAAAATGGGAGAAGAACGTGGCAACCCACTCCCAAGGCAATCCTGAAAAACAATCTGTCATTGAAAACCCTATAAGGGTTGCTATGAGGTGGACACAACTCAGTGGCACCTAACAACAACAACAACAACAAATTATCCGAGAATTACAAATCAAAACCACAATGAGATATTTCCTCACATCCACTAGGATAGCTAGTATTAAAAAAAAATGGAGGGAGCCCAAGAAAATACATTATTGGCAAGGATGTGAAGAAATTAGAAACTCTGTGTACTCTCAGTGAAATTGTAAAAAGTTATAAACTTTATGGAAATTAGTATGATGTTCTTTTTAAATTATCATTTTTACTAGTGTATATTCATTCTATAACATAATATGATTCATTATGAGATGTTCATAATATATATAATGTATTTTGATAATATTCACCCTTGTTATGCTTTCTGGTCCCCCTACTTTTGCTGATCTCCTTCCTATACCCGAATAGTCCCCCTTCTAATTTATGTCTTTTTATTTTTTAAATCTTGAGTCACCACAAGACAGGAAACATATAATGTTTGTTTTTCTGAGTCTGGTTTATTTCACATAACATGATGATTTCCAGTTGCATCTATTTTCTAGAAAATGATATGTTTTTTTCTTCTTTTTGGATAAATAATATTCTATTGTGTATGTCACAATTTCTTTATCCATTCCTCCACTGATGGCCACCTAGGCTGATTCCATATAAGGACCTTTAAAATTTTTAATATAGAACTATCATATAATATGACAATTTCATTTCTGGATATATAGCCTAAAGAACTGGAAACTGTTTTTAAGGTATACTTGCACACTTATCTTTATAGCAGTACTATTCACAATGGCCAAGATGTAGAGGCAACCTAGTCATCCATCAATGGATGAATGGTAAACAAAATGTGATATGCCTATATAAGATGGAATATAATTCAGCCTGAATACGAAAGAAACCCTGCCACATAGTAACACATAGATAAATGTTGAGGATATTGTGTTAAGTGACATAAGCTGTCACAAAAAAAGCAAACACTGCATGATTCCATGTATCTAAAGTGTCTAAGTAGTCAAATTCATAGAAACAAAAAGTAGAATGGTGGTTATCAGCCCCTTGGGAGAGGGAGGTAAGAGGAGCTGCTGTTCAGTGGGTCTAGAGTTCCATATTTAAAAGATGAAAGATTTCTAGAAATTTGTTTCACAACAATGTGAATATATGAGCAACATTGAATTATATACCTAAAAATGGTTAAGATGGGAAGTTTAGTTATTTTTTACAGACTAAAAGTACATTTTGTGTCTATAACTCTATAGGATTTATTTCTCAATTCAGAATTGCTTAGTTTTGTTAAAATCGTCAATAATTTCCATGAAATGAGGATAAAATATAGCTCTCTATATGTTGTTGCTGTTAGATGCCGTCCATTCCCCTCATTAAGATCTACTCTACCTTGAGGAGACAACTCTTCCCCAGTGAACACGTAAAACATGACACAAAGCTCTGCAGGTACAGGAGGCTGAAACTGAAAAGAAATATGGAACTGCACAAGCAAAATAGGCATCATATACAGAGAAAGTGTCACATTCTTGTTAGAAAAATCAGAGACAAATAGCCCTTAGCCTTTTTAGTTCATTGAAAAATAGGAAATAGAAACAGATCACCTGACTTATAATCTGGAAATGTGATAATACTACATATAAAAAATGATGTCAAAAGTATGGAGACCATAACTTCTCCCATGCATACACAGTTTTTTTTTTAATTAGTATTAGGTACATGTGAAATAAAATGTAAATAAAATGTAAATTAAAAATGTAACAAATTTGTTTAAAGTATAGCACTCCATTAGATTTACAAAATAAAAAAGCTTTATAAATTCCTATTGCAAACTTGAAATTTTAGTTAATTTCAGCTTCACTTCAAGTAATTTAAAATTGGTATTTCAAAGACTGAGTCAAATTGCTTTTAACAACTCTTTACATTAATTTGTTCCTGAGAACGTTGAATATAATGAAATAAAATAAGCAATGCAGACAATGAAAGAAAATTAAAAATAAAGTGCTTTCCATTGAAAGTTGATATTACACAGACAGTGTGAAATATGAGTTGTCAAAACATTTATGATAAAAATGAAATGTCTAATAGAAAATAAAAAATTGAGATCATTGTTTCTGAAAACATTTTCACATTTTCAATCTTCCTATTTTAGTCTCCTGATAAATGAATTGATTACTGTAAATGTTTATCAACATATTGAATTGCCCCTAGTTAATAAAGTTTTAAAAATATTACCTATTTTTCACAGAATAAAGATAATCTTTTAAACTAGGCAGATGCACATACTATACTTTGGTCACCTTTGATTTCCTACTTTTGAAGTGAAGTCTATCCTTAGGACTCAGAAATTTAAAGTTGTATGGAACAATGTAGCACAGAAATAAAGCTGGATCAAAAGATAGAGAAGACTTAGATGGGAAGGGTGGGAGGGGGAGAAGCACAGGGAAGGGTAAGGGGTAACCTATATGAATAATGTTTATCAAAATGCATATATGGAAATGTCACAATGAAAAGCATGTCAAAATGAAACACATTAAGATGTACATTAAAAATTTCTAATAATAATAATAAAAAGAATGGATGTTAAAAAAAAAGCTCTCATATACAAAAGCTTCTTTTTTCCCATAGTCTCAGAATGCAAATGTAAGGGCTACAAACTCAGTATCATGATTAATCAGACATTCCCTTAAGAACTATTTAAAGTCATCCTTTACCACCATTACCAAGTCATTAGAAAGAATTTATAATTCCCAAGGCTTTAGCTAATAAACCAAAGACCACTCGAAGGTAACACTGAGAGGAAAAGTTTGGCATTAGAATATTTAGTCACAGATGGTAAATGGAATTTCCATTATCTGCTTCATCCCAGACGCTAGAGATTAAATTCCTGTCATTCACATTTCTCTCCATATCTTTTAGACTATTTTTTATCTCTATGAAGTTTATTTTGTTCTGTAGCAGTTTTAAATTTGAGCTTCTGAAGAGATTGATACTTTCTCATTTTCTTGGGAGAAAAAGTGATAGATTGCCTTTGTAAATGAAGACTCATGCTGTTATTGTCTACAGTTTGGATTAGTCATGTTGGATTAAACAGCATTTTGTTGTGGGCTCCTTATTAATTATGAAGCTTCCTGCTGCCATGACGATTCTGTTTTTTCCTGATGGCTCCACCATAGAGAAGCACAGCTTCCTTCAAAGAAGCCTATCACCCTGCGAGCAGCTCATTAACTTCAGCCTTCCTCTCAGGTTCCTGTGACAGCCTCAAGAACCTTCTCTAACTAACTTTAGAGATAGATAATAAAGTTTTATTTCCCTTTTACAGCAATTCAAGGGCAGTTCATCATGTTCTTTTCTTCCAGACAGTATTTTAAAAAGAAGCAAAGAGACTCGGAACTTTAAAAAATGTTCTGTATGACACTAAATTGTAAGTTACTGTAAATCACCAACAACTTCTATTCAGTAGTTCTATATTTTACTTTAAAAAATATTGTTAAATATATATATATACTTTTTGTTTTTCAGTACTGGGAGTTGAACCCACGGCCTGGCACTTGCATGTTTTGCAAGTGCTGTACCACTGAGCTGCACCCTCAGCCCCTTTTTTAATTTTTTTTTACCTTTTGAGACAGGGTCTCACTAAGTTATCCAGACTGTCTCTGGTCTCAAACTTGTGATCCTCCAGACTCCATCTCCCCAGTGGCTAGTATTACAGGCATGCGCCACAGTGCCTGGCTAAATATATTTTCAGGGAATAATGAAATAGAATTCCCGTTGTCCCTTCCCAATTTCAGGTTCTATGGCTTTTGTCTTTAGTTTTCTTTGTTGTTGTTGGTTGCTTTGTTTTTGTTCACTAAAAGCAGTACAGTGTATATCTAACTTGAAGCCTTTCAAACGCTAATGCTCTTTTGTTGTTTGAGTCCTTAGGGACAACAGGCAAAACACTTGTTAGTGTTTCTCTCCTATTCATAGGGTTTTCAGTTGCTGATTTCTCTGTAAGTCTCTCAAAGTCTACAAATCTACCACTGTTTCTTCCCTTTGAATTGTCTGACCAAGCATTTTTTAAAACTGTAAAACTTCCAGAAAGGGGTACATATCTAAATTATAACTGTTGTTTGTTGTTGGGTGCCATCAAGTCTCATCCAACTCATAGTGACTCTCATAGGGTTTTCAATGGCTGATTGTTTCAGGATTTCATCAGGAGTAGATTGCCATGTCCTTCTCCCATTTTTGTGATGCTAAGGATCTAACTTTTGCCCTCAGAGAACAAAGAGTGGCACTCTAGCCACCGAGCTAAATCCTAGCCCAAAGTTAAAACTGGACGGATTGATACAGTGACTGCAACAATGGGCTTAAACACAGAAAGTGCATGTACCTGGCAAAGTGTTGTATATAGGTTGTTGCTATGAGTCAGACCCAAGTGGACAACACCTAACAACAAGGCTACATTATGCTACAATAAAGACAATCCCCACATTTTCAGTAGCCAATGCCACAAAAATGTGCTTGCTACCAGTCCAGTGTGGGTTCGCAGAGAGTTTTGATCGCATAGTCACCCAAGAGCAAAGGACAGTGGAGTCTTCATTTCTTTCCATGTCCTTGTGACTGCTGGGCAACTAAAAGGGAGAGTGTGTGAGTTATATGAGGGCTTTGGAAATCCCCCCCAGCAGGGAAGTGGTCTGTGCCAGTGTTCACAGTCAGTGAGTCAAAGTGAGTCATAGCCATGCCTAACCTCAGGAGTATTAGAACCTATAATCATACCCCAAAAGAAAAAGAGCAGAACATTTGTGAACAGCCCTGGTGATCTGCACCACACTGTTGTAAATCATTTCCTTCTACCACATTCTGACTGATAGCCACATGGAATGAAGGCTGAAAATTTGCATGAGTGGTACAAAGAAAAGAAACTTTTGAAGCCTAACTAATAAACCAAGGAGGTGCAAGAGAAACATGCTGCTAGGTGCCTGTCTTCATGGCAGGAAGGGTCATACAGCTTTCAGTGATAGTGACTAAAAATAGTAATTCTCTACCAAGGTAAATAATTTTCAGAATAATAAAATGGAATGCACTATATAAAGATATTGTAAGTTTCCGGGTGAGATGGCACACACCTATAATCCCAGCAGCTGGCGAGGCTGATGCAGGAGGATCACAAGTTCGAGATCAGAGGCAGTCTGTGTAACTTAGTGAGACCCTGTATCAAAAAGTAAAAAAAACATGGGCTGAGGGTGAAGCTCAGTGGTCCAGCACTTGCAGAGCATGCAGGTGTGAGGCCCTGGGTTCAACCCCCAGTACCGCAAAAAAAAAAAAAAAAAGATATTGTAAGTAATTTATTAATAATCAATATAGAATAAATGCCATTTATAAGTTTTTTAAAAGCTGTGCCTCTCTTGGGAGGAAATACTCTAAATTGGTTATGAAGAAATGATTAGAAACTATTAACATAAAGTATAATATTTAAAGCTGCCTAGGAATAGGGGCTGGGGCTTACATCTCTCCAAGTCCTTAGTTGCTAAATTATAGTTGACAATATTAATTGAAGAACATAAAAACATAATGTGGATCTGAATGGCTGGAATTTGAGTCTTTTCTTAATCACTTATTTGCATAGTAGTTCCAGACACTAGCTATTATTTTTGTCTGCACAGCATCTATTTCTCCTTCTGACCTCTTGAACAACTCCAAACGTTTAATAAGTCCATGTGTTCCACTGGAATTCTATCTCCTGGCTTCAACAATAACATGTATCTCATTATAGCCCATCCCCATGGTCATCTGATGGTTTCAGAAGGGGGCATATGTTCAGCATTTTCTAGGAAGAGACCAAGCTTTTAATTGGAAGCATTCTTTTAACTGTAAGGGGAAAAGAAACTTCTATTTTTGTCTGAGGGCTCCTGGCAAGATATTATGCAAGTCTAGAGAGGTTGGCCACCATCTTGCTCTCAGAAGAGAAACATTTATCTGAAAAATGAGGCAAAAAAGTAAAACTCTAAACTGAATAATGAAGAGAAAAATGTAAAAGGAAATAATGTTGTTGTGGTTAGGTGCCATTTAGTCAGGTCCTACTCATAGTAACCCTATGTACAACAGATGAAACATTCCCCTGTACCATGCTCTACACTATGTCAGTGATTTTCTGCTATTCTTAGGGGTTTTCAAAGGCTGATTGTTTCAGGAGTGGGCTGCCAGGTCCTTCTCCTGTTTTTCTGTTGCTGGGGATCAAACCCAGGGCCTCAGAGAATACAGAGCAGCATGTTACTGAGATAAGACTTGACCTTTCAATTGTAAGATACAATTTATATCTTTTTCCAGTTTGTGTAGGAGTTTCGAAACATCAAGCTTTCTGACAAATAAAAGTTCTCAAGCCTGTTTTTGCATACAGAAAATGAAATATTGTTATAATAATATGCAAATTTCCCTAAAATAACCACAAATTCTTAAAAATACTATATGCAGTAGGTTTGTGGAAGATTATAAACCAATTTAGAAATGGTGAGTTTGAGATATCTTTGGTATACTTTAGCAGATAGAAACACTCAAGTTGACTATCCTTGTCTCTAGTGCAGGAAACATATACTGGAAGAAGGTACACATTTGGGAGTTATCAATATAGAAACAGCCATCAAAGCCAAGGTGATTAATAAAAGTATCCTGTCAAACTTGGTATATACCAAAAGAAGAAGAAGATAATATTGTATATTTTAAATTTGATAGTGCATAAACCACAGTGGGACCAGAAGACAGGTATGCTTTGACCTGAAGACCGCAAGGAAATGCAGTGGCCAGTTTATGTAGGTTCCAGATCTGGAGTCAGTGCTGAGGAAATTGTCATTTATCATTTAGGTAAATGAATGAAGGATTACACATAAGAGATAGAATAACATTTTGACTTTTATTAGCATCACTCTGTGGAAGAAGAGAAGATGGATTATGTGTGGAAGTGAATGATGTCAGGGAGAATAACCAATTATTCAGATTATATAAGCAAAAGATTTAAATTAAAGTGAGGATTAAAATTAAGGCAATGAAAGTAAGAATTAAGAAGAAGACAAGGTTTGAAGAAGATAAGACATAAAATCTTTTATGATACAAGTTATTTTGGGGCCCTCGGAAAAAACAAGATTACAATATAAGAGATTTTGTTAGTATAAGTAGAAGAAAAATAATAATTAAATAAAGACAGGCAATATAAAATGAAGAATAAATTTGGAGCAAACTATTTTGAACAGGATGATACTGCAAATATGATCAAATGGAACTATATACATGTGTGAAAATGTCCCCGTTAATCCCCTTATTTTGTACAATCAATATATACTAATAAAAAAGAAAAGAAAGAAATCTCAAGCTAAGAAGAGAATGGAGAGGGAGCTTCCCATAAGTAGATGGTAAAAACTACATGTGAAGGAAAAGTCTGAGTTTGCATAAAATGAAAAGGATACACTTTAAAGGTGGAGTCCTAGAAAAAGTCAAAATTCTATGAAGATTTAAGAATAGAAGAACATAAAGATAGAATTAAAACAAAACAAAAAAAGATGTTGAGTGCTTAAAAGAGGAAAGAAAATCAAATTTAAGTTAGTAACTGTATGGCCTTGTTTCTGAATAAGTCTGGGAAAATTATTTAAGAAAGCAACCATTAACTAGTAATTTAAGTCTTCTTCACAGCAATAGTGTCATTCTCAAGTAAAACTTATTCACTGTTCACATGAATTTCTTTACAATTTTAGTTAATTTTTCCTATCAGTAAGATGGGCTAAATATAAATGTGTTAAAAATATGCGGAGGTCAGAACATAATAAAAAGCTAAAGTTGACTTAGTGGACAATTTGGGGAGTACAAAAGAAGGAGGGAGAGATCTAGCAAAACGAGGAAATCCTGGGAGAGGAGAGGGGGGAGAGGAAGAACAAGGAGGAATGAGGAATGGGGGAGGGGGAGACCTCAGGGTGAACAGCACAACTTTAATAGTCCTGCAAATAATTATAATTACACCAATAATACCAAAGAATTTTAATAGTGTGGATGGGCTAGAAAATTCAGGTAATAGCATTGACAATGTAAAAAGATAGTTCACTACAGAAATAGTTTCAATCTTAAACCTAATTGGGATCCAAGAAAATATAGGAAAATATTACCGCAAGAAGACATGCAAATGGAAGAGAAGTCATTGGTTGGGGAGATAGGACGGGGGGAGGAGGTGCACAAGAGGGTAAGGAGGAAGTTATCTGTGCAATGTACAACAAAATGCATATATGGAAATGTCACAAAGAAATGCATGTCAGAATGAAACACTTTAAGTTGTACATTAAAATTTTCCAATAAAAAATGGATTCTTGAATTTTAGAGTATAAGTCTATAAAATGGACACTAGTATTTTACATTCTCATTGGAGTAGTACCACTAAGTCAACTGTTGTTCAGTTATAGTTATTTTCAGAGTTTTTTGTTTGTTTGTTTTGCTTTGTTTTGAGACAGGACCTGTATATGTAGTCCAAGGTGGCCTTGTCCTACAGATTCTCCTCCTTCATCCTCCTGAGTGCTGAGATTACAGGTGTGTGTTTCCATACCAGTTATTTTCAATTTTTAAGAGTTTTGACTTACTCATCAATATTTTTTCATCTAATTTTCTAGATATCATGACATGAAGTTATACATAAAATGGTCATATTAATGTTGTATTATCTTATAATTCTATAATCATGTCTCCTTTCCACTCCTGACTTTAATTACCTGTGTAGTCCTTTTTTCCATGATGAGTAGTGACAGAATCACATCTCTTTAAGGTAAAAGAATTTCTATTTTCAAAGAATGAGGTTTTTTTTTCTTCCTTTGTCATAAAAGGAGTAAAATTTATGAACAATGAGAATTTTGTTTCATTTTTATTTTGATTTCCTAACTGAGCTCTTTGACGATAGGATCTATTTTCTTTCCCCATATATTTATAGCACTAAGAACCTGGCCTGGTACAGAGGCATATTTATTGAATGTATTACTTGTATACTAAAGTAATGTATTACTTGTATTACTAAAGTATAATCTCCACTAACCTAACTGTCAACCAAAATGCTTAATTTTGGTTAAAGTATAATCTCCACTAAAGTATAATCCACTAAAGTATAATCTCCACTAACCTAACTGTCAACCAAAATGCTTAATTTTTCTATTTCTTTTATATATTTTCCCTCTGATTCTTTCCATGTTTAAATTGTTCCCACCAGTAATGCTTATCCCTGACCTTCATATTGTAGACAACGAAAAAGGAAAAACCCTCTGTTTCTATTGAGTTCTGAAGGAAATTGGGCAGAGAAGAACCAAACTATTTTATCATGTCAACTTTCAGAAGACTAATACATTGGACTTCAATTCAATATAAAATTTATTACTAAAAAATAAAATGGATCTTAGAAGAGAAGTACAGCATAGGAGAGACTTGGTAGAAATTCCAGCTCACTTAAACTTTTCCTAGGACCACATAAGGATGGGAGAATTAAGATAAAGGCCTTTGTAGGAAGAAATGATCTTGTGGATTATCCCTCCCTTAGGTCTGCAAGCCTCTACCAATGCATTCATCTTTTTAAGTCTCTTTGTCCAGCAGAATTCACTTTCTTCCTATGGGAAAATGTCTATATAAACAAAGTAAAGTCTCTCCTGAATCCACATTCCAGAACAATACCTAAAACTGAGCTATACAAGAGATAACACCTCCTCGACACCTCTAATAAATTTCATGGAGATTCTAGGCTGTGAACCAGTGATAAAGAGAAGCTTGGATGGTAGTCCATTTTTTCCCACCTGCAAGAGTCAGGAGTCACTTATGTTTTGCTTGGTAAATAATTTAATGTCTCCAAAATGTATTATTTTCTTCTGAGATATCACAATCTAATTCCACTTTTTTTAAAAAAAGAATACATTGCTCTTTAACAAAACTGTGGACATACCATTACGAAACAAGAAATGTGAATGGATATTTGTTATTCTACTTTGGACTATTCTTACTGGCTAATTTCTTATCAAAATTGTTCCAACTAAATGTTCTAACTCAGAGTCTCAACATCATTTGGAGTCAGGTTGTCACTTTTTTCCGCTAAGAATGAATAAATAAATAGAGAAAAATTATATTAGATACATATTATCACAAAATGTGTCTTATGTGCTAACTATATTTACACGTACTTTACTGGTTGTCAATGTTAGTGGTACATATATAATTCCTTTATCAATAGTTGCTTTGCCATTAATAAAACTCAGCTTGGTTCCTTACAGATGATTTAATTAGAGGGAGCATTTAGTATATGTATGATCACACACTTACCTGCTGGGATTAAGTATTTAAAAAGATAAGGCAGCTGTAATTGTTTACATGCTAATTTACCGTATAATATTTTCCCAGGGCTGGGAACACAAAAGATTTATTTCAAATGCTTTAGTCCAGTGTAAAAATAATTCAAAAATCATTAGGACCAAAAATGATTCATTTTTATCCTTCAGTAATTTCTCCATAGTTATTACTACCATCATTACAACAACTCTTAAATACATGTCAGAAACTTAGGATTTATTCTTAGATCTTTGCTTCTCTTTCCACCATGTCCATCATTGTTGTTGTTGTTAGGTGCCGTCGAGTCGGTATCCCACTCATAGCGACCCTCATAGGGTTTTCAATGGCTGAGTGCTTCGGAATTGCCTTGGGAGTGGATTGCCAGGTCCTTCTCCCATTTATGCGGTGCTGGGAATTGAACTCGGGGCCTCAGAGACTGCAGCGCAGCGCTCTACCCGCTGAGCTAAATCCCAGCCCATGTCCATCATTAGATCTTATTTATTTTACCTTCTCATTGTCTCTAGAATAGAAACAATCTTCACCATCACTGACAATGCTTAACTCCCTGTTCTCATAGATTGCACATGGATCATTATGAAATATGATTAACTGGCTTTCTTGTATCTGATCTTAAACCATCAAGTCATTCTTCACAGGGTAATATAATATCATTTTTATATAATCCCTTTAATTTCTTACAGTTCCTTTAGGAATAAAATCTAAACTACTGTATTATGTTGTTCTTTCCAAACTCTCCAGACTAGTCCATAGCATCACTTTATACCTCAACTTTGACTTTATTCTCCAACTACTTGCAGTGTTTGCAATGAGGAAAACACTTTAACACTACCATATAAATAGCTCTGCTTGATTGAAGCATCTCCCTCCTCTGTGGTTGGCTATTTTGCAGTCTTCAGACTACTTCAGTGTTGTCCTGGTTGAGAAACTCGATCAGATCTCCTCCTGAGTCTCCCTAACTCACTGCATCAAATGTGAATCTTACTGCTTTCATTAGTCTGATATTTACACCTTTATTTATCTGCTTAACCCTGAGATCCTTTTGAGCCCAAATACTGTTATCTTATTATAATACATATATCACCAGGTATTAGTAGAGAAACAAATATTCAAAAGTACTCATGCAATAATTTGTTACATAAAAACAAAACATTAAAGTGTTTCTTTTAAATTTTTCTTTTAGCTTATCAATGCTAAAATGATGTAACATCTGTCTTCTCCACTTTTAATACCCTTTTCCTCAAGAATATTTCTTTGAATATTCAGTGATTTAGGGAAAATATAGAAGAAAATATACACAACTTATCTAATTTTATATACTTCTAACATGTATGTATATCAGCTTAGATTCACATTTCCATATCCTGTGGAACTTCAAATTTTGTCAAGATTTATGTTCAAGATTTATGAAAATTGTCAGAGGTCTATATTCCTATTATTACTTCTAGTCCTAAATGCTACCTTCCCATGCCTTAAAAGTTTATATATTACATCTCAGTCCTGATGTAACTTAGGCTTTGTCTTAGTTAAAAAAGTAAAAAAAGTTCAGACTCACAGATCCTTCGTAAGCAGACCATATTTTGCTGCAATTATTGGGAAGGAGAGAATGAAAAGAGGTTTTTTTAAAAAATGTCAATGGAAATATTGTGCCTCACAGGTAATTTCCTTCAGCCATCCTTCCATGATAAATATTCTTTAGTTTATCCCAAATTGTTATCCCACTTTCACGCCATTTCACTAATCCATTTTTTCTGATTATTTCTGTTCTGTTAATTACTGAGGATCTTCCAATTCTTTTTTATTGGAAATTTTTAATGTAGAACTTAATGGCTATCATTGTGACATATATTTCATTGTGACATTTCCATATATGCATTTCATTGTACATTACTCACTTAACCTCCCCCTTACACTCTCATAACACTGTTCCCCATCCCCACCCCCTCTCCAATGATCTCCTTTCTACTTATATGTCTTTTTGTGTGAATATATATCTATATACATGCATCCAGATTTTGATTTAAGTGTAAACTTTTTTCTACAGTGATCTTTTTTACATTCTCAGCAGTATTACATGAGTGATCTAGTCTGTATACATTATTGCCATCCTTTGGAATTATTGATATTATTTCTATTTCACACACTAATAAAGTTGAGCTGTTTATATTTCCCCCCTTCCTCCCTGTTTGCTGGCCCTCCTCCCCCTCTTGTCTTCTCCCATCATCTCTTCTTTTTGCTAGATCCCTCCCTTCTTCTTTTCACTCCTTAAATTGTCCCTTCTATGTTAAGTTTACATGAACTTTTGATTATATTCCAATTTATGTATAAGATTTTTTCCTTCTTTTAAGTTTGGGTCAGCTCCTACATATGAGTTAGAATATATGGTATTTCTCTTTTTGGACTTGTGTTGATTCACTTAGGATAATTTTCTCCAATTCCATACATTTTGCTGCAAATGACATTATCTTATTTTGTTAAATTGCTAAGTACTATTCCATTCTGTATATGTACCATAATTATTTTATCCATTCTTCTGTTGATGGGCACGTTGGTTGATTCCATATCCTTGCTATTGTGAAAAGAGCTGCATTGAACATGGAGATGCAGGTGTCTCTCTGGTATGATGATTCATCTTCCTTTGGGTATATTCCCAGTAGTGATATAACTGGGTCATATGGTAGATCTATTTTTAGTTTTCTGAGATACCTCCATATTGATTTCCAAAGTGGTTGAACCAACATACAACTTCACCAGCAGTGTAAGAGAGTTCCCTTTTCTCCACAACCACACCAGCAATTCATGTCTTAGTTTGTACTGCTAAATGCTTTTTAAAATAGTCATATTTTTTAGTTTGCATAATAAAATATATTTGGAAGATCTGCAGAATAATAGGGGATTTCCATTTAATAAACTCTATATTTTTATTATCTTCAGCCATAGCACCCTAGCCTGGGGTAATGCCTATTCTTGAAAGCTAATCAAGGTTAGCCTGTTTAGTCTTGGATGGGAGACCACCTGGACATACTAGATGCTGCAGGCTACAGAGGAAGACCTGACAATCCACTCACAAAACAATCCATCATTGAAAGCCCTTTAAATAACAGAGAAGTACTGACAATAAGGCCTGGCCTGGCACACTGTCAGAGTGTTACATTGTATTGTACATAGGGTTGCTATGAGTCATACCCAACTGGACAGCACCTAACAACAACAACGACAATAACAACAACTCTTGTTAATTAAGTTTCAAAGTAAGTAGAATTCACCTAATGTAATTTAGTTAATTAAGTTTCAAAGTAAGTAGAATTCAACTGATGTAATTTAGGTAGAGAAGGACTTGCTATAGGTAATTAGGTACTAAATGGAAAATCAGTTAAAAAGATGGAGAAATGGACCATAAACTGATCCTCAGGAATAACTGAAAAATGTAAAGAACTAATGGACTAGAGAAAATCCTACTGGAATAACTAAGTTGAAAATTATCCTGCTTTGCTGTAATCATGGATCATGAAACTGTAGTCAGGAGCTTTTGTTATCTTTGGTGTACCACTACTTTGTCTCTTGACACCTATGAGCTATAAATAGATACCGAGCATAAAATCCCACCTCTGCTCTCCCACAACTCTATTCTGGCCTCAAGAATTTTGCTACAATTTCACATTATCATAGTTAAGCTTGAAAACCAAAAGTATCCAATAGTAAAAATACGGTTCCTCTTTATTTCTGCCTTAAAATATTAAGTAACAACAGGACCCAGGTCATAAGCAAATCATACAAATGTTAGTCTAATATTTATAATTTCTACAATAGAGGACAACACAATAGAAGAAAGGTGAAATGAAAGCTTATCAAACCAAATTCCCCCTTACTTGCTCAAATCTCTAAGTATCCTTTACATTTGCTTAAATTCCTGACAACCACCATATCAGTTATTACATGCTATCACATAAACTAAGAATCTATGTCTCATCAAAGGAAAATATTCACTGCTTTCCCTCAAATCAGTTGTGGATCCCTCAGTTCAGTCATAAGGTTCCCTTAATTACTCTTACTTAAGGAATAAATTATTAATATAAATACCACTAACACATAGTGTATCAAGACAATTGAATGAGGGACACAATTGGTAAAAATATTAGGATAAGGCAAATAAGGTAGAAAATAGAAGAAGGAAGGAAGTAGAGCAAGAAAAAAACATAGTTGTGAATACAAGCTCTCATTTTTCTAAGTGGCTGTGAGGTCACAAATGAGGGTGGACTTTCTTATAACTTTCTTTAGCCTCTACCCTTTTATTGTTCACTTCACCTGTATTCATCACCTCAACTGATCAAGTACACGATGGGTTATTTACTTCTTCATTCTTAAGATGCAGGATGACTTGAGGTCCTACCAGTAAGTACTACACCGTGATTGTCTTCCATTAAATGTGTCACTGACTATGAGAGATTTCCCAGAGAACCACTCAAGAAACATGAGTGACAAACCCTTTTGTCCCTATTGTGCAGCAACAATCAAATGTCTTTGAAAATCAGAAGCAATCATTCCAGCCTAACGTGATTAATTTTGTTTTGTTTTAGTATGGTTTGTTTTGGTTTTGGTCTATAGTTTCAAAAGCTAAGAAGGCCCCAATGACCAGATGGAATAATTACTATTTTCTTAATGGAGTCTCTGTGACTTCAAATACTAAGACCACTAACCCAGAAAACTCCAAGCCACAAAAACAGGGAGCAAAAGTGTTATAAATAAACCACTAGTTATATAAATATTAGGAGACACAGCCACATCTGCTCAAGAACTACAAGATATTTATCTGACATAACTATCCTTAGTGATGTAACTATTCTAATGTTGTTTCTTAATTATTAAGACCTACTAAAGAAATTTCATGTATATTATTCCTGGTTAGTATGTTGACAATGATCTTCTAACGCTCCTAAACAGCAGTTCCCAACTTTTTTGGCACCAGGGACTAGTTCTGTGGAAGAAAATTTTTCCATGGACAAAGGTGGGGAGGAGGTTTTGAGATGGTTCAAGTGCATTACATCTGTTGTGTAAATAAAGATGAAGCTTCATTCATTCACCTGCCACTCATAGGGGTACTGGTCCATGGCCCAGGGATTAAGGACTCTGCTCTAGGATATATCATACACATTGAAATAGGCATGCATATTTCATTGGGAGAATTGTTATATCCACCCAAGGACTACAGAAGACAGAGATTATCATGCTATTCAAGGATGCTGGTGCATTCCCCTCTCAGTGTTTGTTTGAAGGTGTGAGCTAATTGTTATTTTTTACTAATTCCTCAATAAGTAATTAGAAAATGTGAGGGTAATTGCATTTTCATCTCCTTAAAACTGTGGACCCATACATATCCACTAAATCTAAGATTTGTTGTTGTTGTTGTTAGGTGTCTTCAAGTCGCGTTCCAATCATAGCAACCCTTATAAGGTTTTCAAGGCCTGATTGTTTCAGGACTACCTTGGGAGTGTAGTGCCATGTCCTGTTCTGATTTTTGTGGTGCTGGGAATTGAACCCAGAACCTCAGAGATTGCATAGCAGCAATCTATCAACTGAGCTAAATCCCAACCCAAACTTTTTAGGATTTTAAATTCTTTAATTATAGACTATTGTTAGGTCCAAGTTTTAGTTAAGCTACCAAGCAAAGTCACAACTACACTTAGATATTCTAGCTAAGTCTTTGAATCTGGATTTTCTGGGTGTGAATTTTATACTGTGCATGTGGGTGAATTTTTTCTCAGTATATCATCCATATACAGTAGATTAAACTGAACATTATGTTTCTTCTTTCCTAGTGCATCACTCTTAGAATCCTTTCTCACACATACTCTTCAGCATTCTGTCTATATATTATAGTCTAGCAATTCTTTAAATGTTTAAGCATTTGCTTATTTAAACAAGCCAATATCTAATTATAGTTTAAAATGTGGAAGAAATGATGGCTAAGTGGGAAAGGGCATAAAGGGAAACAAAATTTACTTGCAAGGTAGTTATATCAGGTATAATCATTATAGGATCTTTAGGCAACCAACTTCAAAACTTGGGGAAAGAGAGGGTTGTGAGTAAGGTTGCTTCTGTCAAGAAAACCCACAGACCTTGAAACATCAATGTGTGTGTATCCATCCAAATTCACCCAATGTTTCCATTCATTTTATTTTTCATGGTTTCAGTCATTCTTGCATTCAGTTTCAATGCATTCAATTTCAAATAAGAAATTTAGAAGCCAGGCACCATGGCACACATCTGTAATCCCAGCTACTTGGGAGGCTGAGGCTGGAGGACTGAGAATTCCAAGCAAAGGCAGTCTGAACAAACTAGCAAGTTGTTGTTGTTGTTAGGTGCCATCGAGTCGGTATCTGACTCCTAGCGACCCTCATAGGGGTTTCAATGGCTGACTGTTTCAGGATAGGCTTGGGAGTGGATTGCCAGGTCCTTCTCCCATTTTTGTGGTGCTGGGAATTGAACTCGGGACCTCAGAGACTGCAGCGCAGCACTCTAACCACTGAGCTAAATCCCAGCCCCAAACTAGCAAGACCACGTGTCAAAATAAAAACTAGAAAAGAGGCTAGAGGTACAGCTCAATGGTAGAACTCTTGCCTAGCATATGTGAGGCCTGGGTTCAACCCTGGAGTACTAGTGGAAAAAAGTTTAAATTGTATCTGGCTGCTAGTTTACATCAGCTACTGTGAATATACAGGCAGAGGATTATATTAGTAGAATATAGCTCCTTGGCCTTCTGTGTACTTCTTGACCTGAGCTTTTAAAGATTGACTTAAATAGTTTATTTCTTTAGACTTTCAAATTCACTGAAATGTTACTGGCCCATCTGTGGTACTTTAGTCATCATTCCTACTCTACTCCAACAGTTTGTTCAATGATACTTTTTAACAGGCATTTCATTCCAGGTGATCACATAAGTTAAGAAACTCATTATCCATCTTTCTGCCATGTGCTTTCAGTATCACATACTCTCATAGACAGCAAGTGAACACTGACAGGACACATGCTTAACACCACACACTGCATCAGCTTTTAATACAGAAAATGGAAAATATTTTAGATATTTTAGAGCTGCCAATTTAATGTAAAAATTAAGCATTTAGAAACTTATGAGAAAGGATGGAAGAATGAGTTCTAGCCTGAGATTCACACTGTCACAACCCTTTTAAAGCATATAAGTATTTTTAGAACAGCTCCACTTCCTTAGTTGCATATTTTGACACTTCCAAAGCTGTGTCCCATCACTTTGTGAAAAGTATTAAATTGATCGTGTCTTTTAGTCATGGAACTGTAGCATTTATCACCTACTCGTCACTTAATGCCCATTCTGTTGCAACAAGGTTGCCTTAAGCAGCACTCATCTTGGATATATATTCTGATCGCTACTTCAGTTAACTTCTCCATCCCAGCCATTACATTAATGCTGTTAGTCTTTAAAAGGTCTTTCTTGGGCTTTATCTTTCATCCTCTTAGATTTTTTTCACATTTACATGAATGCAGAAATGGAAGAATCATTTGCTAAAATTCATCAAATATAGGCAGAATTTTATTTTAATGTTGGTGAACACATAGAAGTTAAATTTTAATCATGCAATATTAGCTGACCTTTGTTTCCCTCTAAATTCACATTCTCTGAATGGTTCAGTCTAGATACACCCAATGAAGCTATGCAAACTTATTGTTAGATTTTTTGATTTCCAGTTATGTTATGAATTCTGTTATGGATGCTGTTGTTATTGTCATTAGTGGCTGTTTTTAAGTAAATAGAGACCATACAGAAAAAAGACCTAGAACCCAATTTATTAAAATTATTAAACATGTAAAGAAAATGAATGGGGAAACAGGTGATGAGAAAGAGCTACTAAGAAACTCTTTAATCACAATATTCTTTATTTGAAGCCTTGAATGCATCCCAATATTTTATTGTATGCAAAGCAAACTGAATCTGTGAACAAAAGATCCAAATTCAAATTCTAAAATGTCCTCAGGTTAATCATGAAGTCTGTCAAACCAACTTGCTTCCAATGAGAACAGTTATGAAAATATTCATCTTTAAGGGTAGATTTAGGTTAGATGCAGTCGAGTTGGTATCCAACTTATAGCGACCCTCATGGGGTTTTTAATGGCTGACTGTTTCGGGATTGCCTTGGGAGTGGATTGCCAGGTCCTTCTCCCATTTTTGTGGTGCTGGGAATTGAACTCAGGACCTCAGAGACTGCAGCACAGTGCTCTACCAACTGAGCTAAATCCCAGCCCCTAAAGGGTAGATAGGAAGACTAAATTCAATAATGAATTTCTACTGGCTGACAGCATATCACCTACTAAGTTTAAGTGGTTAGAACCACCCATGTTTACCTAGCCAGCTTTCATTTCCCATACATTCCCCTAAAAGGTAGAGGAAATGACAAATAACTACTTTCTAATGATAAAAGCAGGCTGGGGTTTAGCTCAGTTGGTATAGCACCACTCTACAGTCTCTGAGGTCCTGAGTTCAATTCCCAGCACAGCAAAAAATGGGAGAAGGACGTGGCAACCCACTCCCAAGGCAATCCCCAAACAGTCAGCCATTGAAAACCCTATGAGGGTCGCTATGAGTTGGACACGACTTGATGGCACCTAACAACAAATGATAAAAGCAAGATACTTAATGTTGGCTGAATTCTAAAACAGGTATATATTTTGGCTTAAAAAGAACTACTTTTCCTCTGATGTTCTTTTTGTTTGTGATTACACAGCATGAATAAAACCCCTATAAACAAGAAGAGATAAAAAGACAAGGAATAATGTTGTCTTAAAATTTGCATCTTGACTTTGTTCCATTAATGAACAGGTTGAAGCTCACAATCTTCAAAAGATAGAAGCAGGGACATTTCCTTTCTTTGCAAATTTACAACATGAAATGATGATTGTATAGCTTTCTTACTGTGCAACAAATTTGTTAAGTGGAACAGATATCTTTGTGTGTCCTACAGATGTGCGAAATGTAAATCAGCTTGCAAATTGCGTAGGATCACAAAGACCATTTGAAAATGACTCTGAGGCTGACGGTTGGAGGACAGAGTACGAACTGGTGGTTAAAAGAGTCAGGGCAAGCTGTGTTTTAAGTAAATGACAAGCAGTGCATGACAAAAGATCTCTGCCAACAGGTCAAGTGCATTGAGTATGCCTGGGTCTGTCCTATTTGTATTTTGAGTATTTGGGAGAGGATAACCTATTAAACTGATATTCAATGTTATTGAATTGGAAAATTGTATTTAGAAATGTTTGTAAAGTATACTGAATCAACTAACTCATTTTTAGTGAATTTAATGGGAAGATGAGGAAAGAAGATGGGAATTAATTCCTAATTTCATCACTAAGAGAAATGCTCAGTCACTAGACGGATGGTTCTGGTATAACAAAGATGTACATGTGGCAGAGTCAGGGTTGCCCCCACAGCAAAGTGGCCATGGCACTTGTCTGTAGCTCTCAGAAGCTGAGGATCTACATCGTAATCTGACTCAGAGGAGAAAAGAATGAAAACTTTCCTCTAAGGAGCCTGCACTCCTGATTTAATGGATGATAAAAAGAGAAGAGCCAAAGGGATTGCTTTTATTCTAGGACAGTTGGCTAGTGTGTGCATTTAACTCACAGAATCTCTTAATTTGAATAGATTGTTGAGGTCACTGAGTCCAGTCTTCTTAAGTGCATGACTCTTCAACAAAATCACACTTACATGGTAATTTGATCTTGCTTGGCTAACTCTGGTAATAAAAATTCTGGTAATTTGTGAGGAAGCCTGTTCAATAATTAGAGCTTTATGATTATTCAGAATCTTTTCATTATATATAATCATCCTAAATCAGAATCACTTTTATTCTGTTTTCCCATACCCCAGTGAGCACAAACTCACACATGTAAACACACACCTATCCTCACCTGTCGTCTACAGTACTCCAGATAGTTACTGTATTCTTTCTTATCTTCTAACCTTAGTTTTTATTTTTAACCAGGCTAAGAATGCTCAAAATTAGTGAAATGACTGTCTCATTGCCCAAACAATCAGAACAAAGTCAATATAAAATATGTTAAGCAATCAGTGTCACACTTGGCTTACTTCATATAATTCTTACAATTTGACTACATAATCACACTGAAGGCCAGCAATCTTCCCAAGATCATACAACTGAGCATTGATGCTAAGATTTAATTCTAGGTATTTCAGGGCTTCTAACTCCTTTATTTTGCTGACAAAAAAGAGATTTTATCCATTTTAATACTTTGCATTTTTTCAAGAAATTAACTTAAAATTCAAAAAAGGAATAAAAAGAAAAGGCAATGTGACAAGTATGAGTACATAATAAAGAAATAGCTTAGGAAGTATAACTTGCATATATAGAAATCAATACACTTTAATGTTATCCATCAATGAATCAGCATGTTATTAATGGATTCTTAAAAATTCAGTTGAACTCAGAACAAAATGAAATTTGGAGAAATAGCAATCTAGAAAAAGGATAAAGAACTGATTAAATCTATACTTATATATAATTTATGAATTTAATATATTCTCAAATTAACTTCAAGAAACAAGAAATGAAAAAACATCAAAAAGCTCAGCCTAGGTAGAAACATATCAAAACTGAAAAAATTTTTTATAGATCTTGCAAGTGTGATTAGTCTAATTAGCTTTGGACTTTAGGCCTCCACAAGTTCTCAAGGGAGCTTCTTACGAGAACCACAGAAGATAGGAATTTTTTCGGTTTTGCTTGAAATGTCTCATAATTTGAACTACACTTGATTCACAGTAAAGAAATTGACTTATTATACATATAGCGTAATGAATCCAAAGTCTTCAGAAACTGCCATTGTTGAGAACTAATATCATTAACAGATATTCTTTTAGATCATCTTTGCCATTTTCAGATGTTTTAGATTTCATAATTAAAAGTTTAAAAATGGAATAAACCTAGTTGTTAATTTTTGTCTGCCAATAAGAAATGATATTTGTGCTTTTTATGTGATTTTCATAGTTTTGAAAATCTGGTAAACATTCTATATGATGATATTCCTGTTGAATAAAGTCTTTGGCTTTGTGAAATACATTAAAACAATTCTTTTCACAAATCATAAACTCATGTTGTGATCTAAATTATCTCCTAAAAATGAACAGTTAAAGCATGTGCTAGATTTAGTCCTATGGATCATATTATTCATTATCTCTCTCAAGGGACAATCACTAACATAGCTAACACTTTTCCTGGTAACTAAGTACCTCTAATATTATAAAATAGATGTCTTTATAAGATGTCTTAATGTTTTCCTTTTTACTTCCTGTATTCCTCTGTTTTCTTTTCTCATTCTTTTTCATCCTTGATGCTGGATATCAAACCCAGCTTCTCATGAATGCTAAGCACACATTCTACCATTGAGATACACCACTCAGCTCCTGCCTTAATATTTTCATGTGACTACATCACTACTGATCAAAAAGAAATCATCAGCTTTTACATGAAGCTCCCACCTGGTGATTGTATCATTTATCAATAAAGCACTTCTAAAAATTCCATCAATAACATCAACATTCAAAAGCACCAGAAACTGGTTCCAAACACCAGAGTGATCTTTGCCCTTTCTCTTTTGTTTATAAGTCCTCACCATAATTTCACCCCATATTTTCTTTCTAACACTTTTAACTTACACATTTGTAGGAGCTCTCACAAATGTCCTCTCTTGGCTCACTATTCCCAATAGAGCTAACACATTCCAATTCATTTATAGACATATTAATGGCTGTTTCATGTTCTTTCTGCTCAAGTAGCCAAGTCTCTGCTCAAAATCTCCAAAAGAAAGCTATGCTTACCCTCTACTATTGACAGGGGTGGCATTAATAGTGAAATCTTTAAACTCTAAGAAAAGATTATTTTCTAGTATAACTATTTTTTCTGAATATGAATAATTTTATTGTTGGCTAAACTTTAGTATTTGATTTGTCACTTAACTGTCCTTAATGGTTTCTTCCTTGTATTACAATTTACTCACAATTATTAGGGGGTTATTTTTTCTTTAAATTCTCTTAAATTTGGATTGATGAATAACAAATGCATTAAATTACCACAAATAAGTCTATAGCTCAGTTTCTTTGTCTTTAAATAAGTACAGTAGTATATTCCTCACAGTGTTATTGAAAAGTTTGAATGAATTATTACATGTAAACTTTTAAAATAGTAGATAGAAAATGGTAAGAGTTCAGTAAGTGTAAGAGAGCTGTGTTACTTGGTTCCGCAGTCAACATCCATGTAGGAAGGAGTCAAGAAATCAAAAGATGTATTGCACTGGCAAAATCTTTTGCAAAAGGCCTCTTTAGAGTATTGAAAAGTAAAGATGTCACATTGAAGACAAAGGTGTGCCTGACTCATGCCATAGTATTTTCAATTGTATCAGGAGCTTGTGAAAGCTGGACATTGAATATGGGAGACAGGAGAAAAATTGGTGCTTTTGAATTATGGTGCTGGAGATGAATATTGAATATATGATGGACTGCCAAAAGAACCAATAGATCTGTCCTAGAAGTGCAATCAGAGTGCCCCTTGGATGCAAGAATGGCTACATTTACATATTTTGGGCATGTTGTCAGGAGGGAAAAATCCCTGGAGAAGGACATCATGTTTGGGAGAGTGGTAGGTTGCCAAAAATAGGAAGTCACTCAACTAAATGGATTGACATGATGTCTGCAACAATGGGCTTAAACATAAAAAAGTTTGTGTGCATGGGACAGTGCTGAGTAGTGTTTCACTCTGTTGTACGTGGTGCTACTATGAGTCAGACTAAACTTGACAACAGGTAACAACAAATTATTCTATTTGCTTTTCCAGTAACTATAGTAGATTTGGCTGGGATTTAGCTCAGTGGGTAGAGTGCTGCGCTGCAGTCTCTGAGGTCCCGAGTTCAATTCCCAGCACCACAAAAATGGGAGAAGGACCTGGCAATCCACCCCCAAGACAATCCTGAAACTGTCAGCCATTGGAAACCCTATGAGGGTCGCTATGAGTCAGATACTGACTGGATGGCACCTAACAACAGCAACAACATGGTAGCTTTGGTTTAGTCACCTCTGTGGTCCCTTCTGTATGATCACAGCAAATAACACACATGGATTTACAGGTAGGAGTAGATTATTTGTGCTGGGATATCTGTCAATGAATGCTAAGGATTCCAATGCCCTATAAACATGTCTAACTCAAAATATAAACTTGATTAAGGTTTTTTTTTGTCAACAGAATAAGTTGGAGACATGATTTACGCTATAGCAGCATGTTCTTGTTAGGTGCTGTTGAGTCATGCCTGACTCATAGCTATGTTTGTAGGTTTCAACGACTGATAGTTTTGGAATTGTTTCAGGAGTGGAACGCCACATCCTTCTCCTGTTTTGGAGGTGCTGGGGATCAAAACTGGGTCTTCAGAAAGTATGGAGCAGCACTCTACCAACTGAACTAAATTATAGCAGCATATGGACTATTTATTGCATGGAGAACTGAGAAGTAAAAGGAATTTCAGTTTCCTAAAATAGAAAAAAATAAAGAACTTGAATCAAAGTATATTTCTTTTATTTTAAATTTTAGCAAAATCGTCCAAGTTCCTTCAGAAAAAGGGAAATTAAAGCCAAGATGGAGCAATAGCTACCACATTTATTGCCTAAAGCAACTAAAACATTAACAAATTTAATAGTTTTGATTTAAGTACTTGACAACAAGCAATAAAAGACAGTGAGCCCCAGAGACAGTAAACAAACCAACTGACTCCTACCATTGCCCCAACAGTGGTGTGCTCCAGCATTGTGCCTTCAGAAAATTTCCAGAATATGGCACTGAGAGAGGAATGCAGGGGGAGTCTGGTGGGCTCCATAAGTTAACACTGGCAGCTGAAAATCCAGGAATCCAAGTGATAAAAGTTTGCAGGTCCCAGTATCAGAGAAGGAGCTTCACCCTGGAGATCTGCAAAACATCTCCCCTTAGTCCTCATCTGACTACAGATAAGAGCAAGTATATAAAGAAACTACCCAAGAGGATAAACTACACAAAGTATTGCACGTAAGAGTGCCACTTACTCACACAGACTGGAAAACCTCATGATTCATGGGCACTTGGTTCAATACACAGAAAAGTTTTGGTTCAGCAATAGAGAACATTATCCCTAGATCATCCCATCTAATAAATTTTAAGAGCAAGCACTGGAAAGATCTACTACCAAATAAGGTAATTGTCCTAGAACTAATCTCCTATTTATAAATGACCCAATAAGGTGAAATTCACAACACCTTACATTCATCACAAGTTAACAGAAATGTAAAGG
>VMDO01003085.1:0-25351 GCA_007922755.1 Pedetes capensis
AAGTACACATTCTCATACTTCCTCTCCCCTCCCATGATTTTATCTGTCATTAACATGTTGAATTAACTTGTTATGTTTGTACAAATAATGAAACAACCTTGATGCATTATTATCAAATGATGTTTATATTCTGTTTATATTCTGGCTTACTCTTCTTGGTCTTACTGTATAGTTCTGTGGATTTTAAAATATGCATCATGTTATTCATTGCCATTATAGTATCAGACAAAATAGTTCAATGTCTTAAATATTTCCTGTGGTAAATTTATTCATCCTTTCATATTTCCCTTGAACCTTGGCAATCACTGATTTTTTACCATCTCTATAGTTTTACTTTCTTCCAGAATACATATAGCTATAATCATATGCTGGGCTGGGATTTAGCTCAGTTGGTAGAGCATCACTTCACAGTCTCTGAGGTCCTGAGTTTGATTCCTAGCACCACAAAAATGGGAAAAGGAGTGGATGTGACAATCCACTCTTGAGGCAATCCCAAAACAATCAGCCATTGAAAACCCTATAAGGGTTGCTATAAATCAGACATGACTTGATGGCCCCTAACAACAACTACATAATCATATGGTAGGTACCCTCCTCAGATTGACTTCTTTCACTTAACTATGCATTTAATATTACTTCAAGTTTTTTGTTGCATTGATAGATTAGTTCCTTATATTACTGCATACTATTTCACTTTATGGATGTACCACAATTTATGCATTCACTTTCAAAAGGGCATATTGGTTTTTTCTAAATTTTAGGAATTATGAAAAAATTGCTATGAACATAGAAGGACATTAGCTTGTGTCTCAGGTAGACAGGGTGATGGATGCTCAGCCTTGTTCAGATGTGGATCAATATGTAACCCCAGTGTATCTGATAATAAGACACCATGATTGTGTTTATGCAAATCTCTTTCCTAATTTCTTTAATGAAAATGGTTTTGTTAATATTGTTCTGATATATCATCTATTACCATGTCAATTATTCATGGGAGAGATTTATTTTAAATAGTAATTTGTCTTTACTCTGTCCCAGATGGTTTCAAAATCAGTTTATTACCTTTATAGAGGCTACAAAGGAAACTTCAGGGTGTAAGATAGCACAAATTTCATAGATGCTAGTAAAAGTGGTCTTTTCCAATGATTTTTTAAAAATTTATATCAACTGCTGGCCCTGTGGAGTATGAGTCAAGCATGTGATTTTTTTATACTACATGTGAATTATTTGGGATACAAATTGATCTTGCTGCTCTTTTTGGAGGCAGCTTTTGGAAATAAATTTAGTAATAACCTCAAACCAAATGTGCTTTAACTTCATTTTCAGAAAAAATACAATTACTTTCTCCTTTATCTTGCATTGTTATACTATTTTGTGATTTTAAAAATATTTGGCTATGATCCTGGGAAGAAAGGCAGGCAGGTATTATTATGCTCTATATTATGTTGGGGAAACTGAAGTTCAGAGAAGTAAAGTGATTTATTATAATGTTCAGCTCCTCAATGGACAATGGTTTCAGTTTCTGATTTCTAAGTTACCTCTGTACACATTATTCTGATAACACAGTCTGCTGGATACAGGATCCATAATTTAGATGGAGGTTAAAATATTCTGCACACTGTGAGAGCCATTTCCAACATCCCAGTATGAAAAAATACAAAAGATTGTTCTTTTAGGGATTCTTTTTTAATTTGGTTCCTACATACTTTGGTTTTATGAGAGGAGGTAGGGGAAGCTATTTCTGAAAAATTCTTAAGGTCCGAATTTGGGTTGGGTCATAGAAGCAAGGAAAGTTACTCACCCACCACAGCTAAAATTGTCTACTACCTCCTTCCTGGAGTAGGCTTTTCCTGCCTTCTATGGCAAGTTTCTAAAATCAGGGTAGTATAGTTCTACTTTTGTTTTTGTTTTCTTTTAACTTTCCACATTTAAGACATTTTCTTCTAGAATTAGTCAATGTTTGCTTTCCCCTACTACTGATGAGTCTCAGATTTGCCATGTTCATGGAACAGATCTGTTTATTTTGTGAAAGAAAAATGGATTTATTGTATTTAATATTTCACTTTGACCTAAGCAATCTTCTTATGAACCTTCAGCTTCTGACAACATCCTCTCATCTCTACAAGGTCTTTTTCAAAAAAATATCTTGAGTTAATGATGAATTATCATACCAAAGGGTATCCAAGTCTTTTATCAAGGTAGGTTGTTTTCAATTTTCACTAAACTTAAAATTCCTTAAGCTGTGTCAAGCCACATGCGTCAAAAATTCTTTTAAATAGGCAGGAAGTAGTTGTGATGCCAATGATGAGGAAGGCTGGGACTTATTTAGCCATTTTGGGGATGACTGACAAGGGATTCATGTTTCAGCAAGCTCTTAGTTCCTCTACTATTTTATATAGTAGGAAAAGATAATAAAATCAGTGCAGACATATGAATGAATATACAGAGAGGAACTAGGAACACTGATTTTCCTCAAATAAAACTATTAAATGGAAAGTTCTGATCAATTATGTGATTTATTATACAGAGGAGTAAAAGAACTTATAAGCTAATAGCAAAATAAGTTGAGGTATAGCTTGTGTATCCCTTATCCAAAATGCTTGGTATCAGAAGTGTTTCAGATTTTATATTTTTGTATTTTAGAATATTTACATATGCTTGATGAAGTGTCTTTGGGATGGGACCCAAATCTAAAAGTGGAATTCATGTATGTCTCCTCTAATCCTTATACACATAGCCTGAAGATAATGTTATACATTTTTAGGATGCTTGTGTTTTGACTATGACTTACCATATGAGGTCAGGTGTGGAATTTTCTTCTTGAGTCATGGTGTCCATATTCAAAAATTTTCTGATTTGGAGGCATTTTGGATTTGGATTTTTGGATTAGAGATACTCAACCTGTGTTATGTTTAGGAAAATGATATGGCTCACTAATTTCATGAGGGAGCAGATAAGATGAAAACATTCCAAAAATAATTGCATTCTTACGGCCCAAGAGCCCAGAAAGAGTTAAAACGAGTATATTTTAGAAAATGAGGATATTGAATTTTAGAGGACCCTACTTTACCTCTCTGCCTGCAGCTGTACCACCGTGCATCTGATCCTGTCAGATCTCAGAAGCTAAGCAGAGTCAGGCCTGGTTAGTCCTTGGATGGGAAACCACCTGGGAACAACAGGTGCTATAGGTTTGTGAGAAGTACCTTGGAGCCCACTCTCCCAAAATAATCAGCTATTGAAATCCCTAAAAATAGAAGAGAAGCACTATCAATAGTGTTTCACCTATTGTACATAGGCTCACTATGAGTAGGACACCAACTCCATGGCACCTAACAGCGACAGCTATACCTCTCTAAAAGATTCCTCTTCCTGCTGATGCTATTTAAGTGTGAAATACTTAAGAAATGTGATAAACCATAATTAGAAGTGCTATGAGCTGTGAGACTAGCTAGCTTCAGTTTTGGGTAAAGTTTGAGGTGAACAGGTATGTTCAATTCAATACATAAATATGAGATCACAGGGGATAATTTTGGATTATGTATAAAAAGTTGTGCTGAACACAGAGAAAAGGGATCTTCAAGGATGCCAAAGTCCTTTTGAAACTTCTATTGACTTTTGTATATAAATTATGTTTTAGGAATCTCTCTTGTACCAATATTTTACCCTGCTGCTGCTGCTACGTAGAAGATATGTGAGGGAGCAGACTTTTTTTAATGTGAGGATCTTTAGCTAGAAAATGACCAAGACTGGCAACTTATTTCAGTGTGGTTCTATGATAGCAAAATATTTCTTTTTATTTTTTCTATTGTGCAGTACTGGGGGTTGAATCCAGGGCCTTGTGCCTGCATGCTTTGCAAGTGCTGGACCACTGAGCTGTGCCCCCAGACTAATTTTTTTTTTTTTGTACTTTTTGAGACAAGGTCTTGCTAGGTTATGCAGACTGCCTCTGGTCTCGAACTTGTGATCCTCCCACCTCCGCCTCCAGAGCCACTGGGATTACAGGCATGTGCCATCATACCCGGCAGCAAAATATTTCTTGAATTGGAAACTGCTACAAAGCAGCTAGTTATGTTTTAGTTTATTTCAAAGTAGATTTATTATATCAATAACTACCCCCGTTCATGAAAATAGGCCTGCAATATATTATTACCTATTCTTGAGTATAACCAGTATTGATTTATTATAAAAATATGGAAAGTCCAAAATGAAAAACAGAAAAAATTGAGATTATATATATCTGAAACAAATTTCCCAAATCACTTTTTTGTGTAGACCCTTAAATTATGTTTTTTCTGTTCACATAACTGTGTTTTGCCTAGAGCTACATATTTTATAAAATTGACATTCAGCAGTGTCTACTCTTTTGTAAATTGGTTTCTTACTTAACAATTTCATGTATGTTTTTATCATATTAAATATTATTTTAGATTGTGATCTTTAAGGGCTATATATCATTTCTCCATTTCCATGTACTGTAATTTACTTGACCAATGCCCTGTTGGTACATTTTCTTTGCTTGTATTATAAACATCCTATGTTTATGAAATCTTATTGTATTTGTAATATTTCTTCTATATAAATCAAATTTGTAAAGATTGGGATAAATGGCATGAGAATTTTTAGGCTTATAGTGGTACTGTTGTAGGTCTATTCCTATGTTCCATGGCCAAGACTATATATTATGATTAATGAAAAAGAAACAGTTTGCAGACAATTAAGGTGAAATGACACTTGATGCTTTAATCATCTGTGTCTATACTTGAGCAACTAGATGTCACTAATATTTAGATCCCTTTGATGATCGATGCTGGCAATTAGTACCTAGATCAGGGGCTGGAAAGCTGAATTCAACCAATAGTTCTGACACACACTTTTTAGACTGTCCTGGGAAGTTTCTTGATCTCCCTTCCTTGTTTTATCATTTTTAGTATTGTGGTAAAAAAAAAAAAGTCCCAACCGTTTATAGCTCATCAACATGCTATGAAAATAAATGAGGTCACCACCCAGATCCCGTTCAAACTTTAGATACCTATAAAAGTTCTACAAATGATTTAGTAAACTTACTGTGTTATTTATAGTGGAAATAGAAAATTTATGCTTTTTACATTTAAAAAAACCCCATTGAGTTCCTGAAAACCTGACAAAATTCTAAATTTAAAAGTAGTTTGTGGCTTTAGATGTACATAACCTATATTATGCTAAAGTTTTCACAAGCAATCAACTACAAAGTATGTATTATGATTTTCCTCATGACTTAGATGAGCATATGGAGGAGATGGAACTTTAAATAATCTGTTCCAGAACATACATTCATTAAATAGTCATCATTTGGCTCAGTGTATGGAAGTTTGACTCTAGTGATATGTGGTACCTGCTTTGAATATCTTAAAGACCAAACTGAATTGCAATGTGTCATCACCACTCACACAATCATAGCTACTGTTGAGGCCAGGTTACCCTCCAGTATATGCTGGGTCCTCCTGTCAGTTTTACACAGACTCAAGAGGACCCATGAGATTGCTATTAGACCAAGAGGAATATCAGCTATTGAGTAGAATAGTGAATACGAACAAATATATAATTCTCTGTAAGCAAAACCAATCACAACTAGCTTTTGAAATTTATCACTACATTGTTGTTGTTGTTGTTAGGTGTCATCGTCTCAAGTCTGACTCATGGCGAACCTATGTACAGCAGATCAAAACACTTGCTGATTCTGTGCCAGGCAAACGATTTTATTTATGTTTAAGCCCAATTACTGCATTATAATGCTTTAATTCATCTAGTTGAAATTTAAAGCTTAGAAGAGTGTTGCACATCTTTCTCATTCTCTTATTTCCTAACATGCACACTGAGACAGAAAGTAGAAAGTAAAAGAAACCAAATCTAGTTTTAGACATTAGGTTCCCTCATATATAGTCCAGTGATTTTGATGGAAAAGTTTTTGTCCCTTGAACTGACATTAATTTTTTTCAAGGAGGTAAATTATATGATGATGTATACACAAGGTATTCCACTTATAATCCACAATACAATAACATTGGAAACAACCTACATTTTCCTAGGTAAAAGACTTTCTAAAGAAAGTTAGCTATATAATCTTTCATTGTTTTTTCAGTTTATTATAACTGAGCATATAAAAGATGGCCAAGATGTCGTAGGGATTGAAAAAGAACTGATTACAAAACAGTTTGGTGAAAGTAATTTTGACTTTCTTAGAGTGGGGTCATTCACAGAGAGCAGGAGGTCCAGAATGACAGATTCTTAAGCAGCTATTCCACACAGACCTGCTGGGTTCCTGCAATCTCTTCCTTCTCTGTCATCACTGGTGCTCAGGGCATCTCATTTTGCAGACTCAGTCAAGTTGAGCTCAGGCTGCTTGCTGCTCCCTGGCTGGTAAACCTCTCCTCTACCGTGGTGGCTTGGTGTTTTCTCCCAACATCCTGCCCATCTCAGATCTGGCTCTGTGTCTCTGACCTTTGACATTGCTTGTCCTGACTTTTCATCTTTGGGATGGTCTTTCTGAGGTGTTTGAAGTAAAAAGGAGGGTATCCACACAGTATCATGTAGACTATCACTCTGAGAATATCAGCAACAGTTCTGGTTGTAAATTTAGGGTGTTAGGAAGTCAGGTAGCAAGGCCAGACTGACTTCTCAGACCTTTAGTACTTGAGCTGCTGCACAAGAAAGGGTGAACTGGAGTATTGTTGTGTCACTGTGGTCTGTTTTGGCAAATTCATTATTATAAACTTCACCAAGGCATCCATAAGTTTATTCTGAAAGAGGAGACTCTCAGGCATGATGAGGTCCCTGTGTGTGATGTTTAATGCATGATGGTGTTGTCGAGTCAGAGCTATTTCTTTGATGCCTGGCTGGCTGGCTTCTCTGCAAAATGCTGGTGCAGGCTAATGCTGTGAGAGAGCTGTCTACCTTCTGTCTTCTTCATTATAACTGAGGCAAACCCCATGGTCTCATGAGGAAACCATGCTGCTAAAAAACATTTCAATAATCTGAATTACATGGGGGCATGTGTTACACATTATGTATATATATACAACATTTCTATCTTTTAGATGACCAAGAAGAATTTTCATTGTATAATAATTTTTGGTCTTTATTTTTTCTACACACAGAATCTAGATGAGTCACTAATCCTGATTCTTAGTTTGACTTCAATAGACATTGTATTTCTTGAAGTGGAAGTTTGCTTGATGAATTCTTACCATACTTTCTTTTGACATGCTCCATTGGGGCCCCATCCTTGGGAATATAGATGATTTCCTTTATATTTAATATTTTTTACATTGTATGAATTATTTCCAATGAACTTGATTTGAGCATTTTCTGTCCAGGATATATTCTTCTTTATTTATTAGTTTGGTTATCTGTAATTTTGCCTAAGTGGAACTATTTTCTTTTCTTTTCCCCTTCCTAGCCTCTCTTCCTTCCTTTCTCCCTGCCTTCCTTACTTTCTTCTTTTGTTCCTTTCCTTTTTTCCCTTTCTTTTCTTTCCTTTCCCTTCCTCTTCTCTCCCTTTCTTCTCTTTCCTCATTTCCTACAATAATAAGCATGAGGTTTACGGAACACTTTCTAAAGTTATTGCACATCCATTACATAAATAATAATAGTGCTCAAAAATCGCTTCTTGAAAATACATTTCATATTGATATTTTTGACTGACAAGGGTGTCTGATTTAATGTAATTTGTCATATAGTTAATGTACAAACATCATAAGAGTAATCATCCTCCTTAGAAAACAGTAATTGCCTAAGTGAAATACAATGTAAATTTTGGTTTTAATTTTTAAACTACTTTTATGTATTTGTTGTTGACTAAATGTCTCAAACTTAGAGAAACACTTTATTTTCCAAAAAAGGATAATTACATATTTGTTTTAATGAATTCTTAAGATTCACTAGGTGTGGGTATGCTCCAACTGTTATTTAATGGATGCCAGAAATTTGGGGGACAGTTTGGTTTGCCATTCTGATTATATTCTGGACCTAAGTGTTGGATTAATTTCACATCTTAAACATACCTCCTCTCCTCACCTGCATATCAAGAGTTCAATGAAACTAGCAGTCATTGATCATTGGGTATAATGTCCAAGATGGTTAGCTAATTGATTCAAATGCACTAGCACATTTTTTAATTGAGGGAAAAATATAAACAGTGAAAGATAAAGAAAGTAAACCTGCAATTCAATGAGTTTTCATAATTTTGTACACAAATAATCTCTACTTAATCAAGATGTAGAACACTTCCACCATCCTAGAGAATTCCCTTTGGAGTCATGATACCACAAACAACCCCAAATTATAAGTAACCACTGTCCTGATTCCTATCACTTTACTTTAGTTTTCTCCAAATTCATATTAATTTAATCACATAGTATACAACATATTTTGGCAAAATCATGTTTTCTGAGGTTCACTTTTGCTGTATAATTTTTCAGTTGTTTGATATTTTTACCGCAGCACAATATTTTATGAATATGCCACAAGTTATTTAACAATTCTCTTTGGATATGAATTTTTACAGTGTTTAGCTACCATAAATAAAGCTTTCATAAGCTTTATTTGACAACTCATTTTGTCAGCACCGTGGTATTATTTCTCTTAGGTAAATATTTTGAAGTGCAAATGAAAGATCTTCGGATAGATATATATTTTACCTTATGAGACCTGCCTGACTTAAAAAACCTACTTGTTTGACTTCTTCTATAACATTTGATGTTGTCTATCTTTTTAATTTTAGCCACTCTAGTTTGTTGTTGTCAGGGGCTCTCAGTCAGGTCTGACTCATAGCGACCTGATACACAACAGAACAAAACACTACTTGACACTGTGCCATGTCCTGCAATATGTCTGACAGTGTTTATCTGCTATTCATAGGGTTTTTGATGGCTGACTGTTTTGGGAGTGGCCTTCTGGGTCCTTCTCCCAAACCTACAGCACCTGATATTCCCAGGTGGTCTGCCAAGCAAAGACTAACCAGCCCTAACCCTGCTTAGCTTATGAGATCATCTGGCATAGGATGCCACACTAGTTGTAGGTATAAAATTTCACTTCATTGTGATTTGAATTCTGTTGATGAATAATAATGTTAGTCCTGGTATTTAATAGTCCAAACCTCATTTTCTTCAACTCAAACATGCAATTAATACATCACACCTCACAATGCTGCAAAAATTAAATGAAATAATATGTATATAAATAGTGCTTTGCATCTAGCAAGAGTTTAGTGAATTGTAGATTAATGAATAACCTCTACATACTGTGCTGCTGTTCTGTCACTCTTCTGTTTCCTTTCTGTTAGAGTTTTCCACCAGGTTCAGCCAGTCTAGAAAAGAGTTGATTATTTCTGTGCCATTTGTAGCTTCATAGCATGGTTTTACACTGTGTGCCAGAGCTGTCTCTTTACTTTCTTTTTCATTTAATATGTACTTTTATCATCGAGACAGTTTAGTTCGGCAGCATTCTCAACTTTTTCATTATACGTTTTTTCTATCAAGCAATTTTTATTCTAATATTTCTGTAAACAAGTAGTAGAGTGTCCCTGTATTCCAAGTGCATTTCATTCTTTCTATTCTATTATTTTGCATCCTGGGATATGCTTGAGGCTCCATCTTCTACTACTTTTGTATTTCATGCAACCTTATATCTCTGATTACTGTTTTGACTACAGTGACACTATAGTTATCCAAAGCACTTTTCAAGTTTGGGAGCATTACATGTTATGAATTTAGAAATGAGTAGCTCTCCTCAAGTGGAAATGGAAGTACCTGTGACTCTTTCATTAGACAAGGCTTTCTTTCTAAACATTTGTGTAGCTAGAAGTTGTCAACTGATGTGGAGAGAAATGATTAGGTGAAGGAGGAAGCAAAACGATAAAGAAAGGCAGAGGAGTAACTTTTGGGTTAAGGAGCCAAATGTAGATGGCTTGGAAAGGATTATAAAGGAAAAATAAGAGAGAAAAAGTTCTCTCATCACCTAAAAGGGTGCAAGGAAATGGACAGACAGTTACTTAATAAGAATATGTAGAAGGGAGTGGAAAACTGTCATGACAACTTAGAATCTTCCTCTAATGACACAACACTGTTCAGAGCAGAAATCAGGCCATAGAGTGTCCATCTTGGATCAAAGCAAAATTAGAAATATAATGATAATAGTAGATTGGACATAGTAAGGAATTGTAGTTAAAATTTACATCTCAAGTAAATAGTTTTCTACTTTTCTTATAATGTGACCTTAATGCAAACCTCTGAAAGATTTTCTTACTGAATATAAAAATAATAATAGTTTCTATCCCACAGGATTGTGTTGCTGATTTGAGGAAATAATACATAAATCACTTAACACATGGCTGAGAATATAGTAATCGTGCAATAAATTTTGGTCACTGAAATTAGGATCTTTGAGGACCTCTTCTGTCCTATGTATTATTTCAGATGCTGCTTTATTTTTCATAACTGGAGAGGAGATATTATTTCTATCTTATAGAGGAAGAAATTGAAGACTCAAAGGAATCAAGCAATTTATCGTACTCCTAAGTTTGGTAGGTACATTTTTATCAGTGTATTCTAGGTTATGCCAAATATAAAATAGTCTCTATTTTATATTTTGCTTGTAGCGATAGCACTGTGGCATTCCATCCCATCAGATCTCAGAAACTAGATAGGATTGGGCCTGGTTAGTACTTGGATGGGAGACCGCTTGGGAACACCAGATGCTGTAGGCTTGGGAAAAGGACTCAGCAACCCACTCCCCAAAAATAATCTGTCATTGAAAACCCTATAAATAACAGAGAAGCACTGACAATAGTGTTTTGCCTGTTGTATGTAGGGTCTCTATGAGTCGCACATTGACTTGATGGCACCTAACAACAATTTTATATTTATAACTATGTTGTTATTGTTGTCAGGTGCCTTTGAGTTGGATCTGACTCATAGTGACCCTATGTACAATAGAAGAAAAACTACCTGACACTATGCCCTGCCTAGTACTATTGTCAGTGCTTTTCTGCTATTCATAGGATTTTTAATGGCTGATTGTTTTTTGGGAGCAGGTTGCCAGGCCCTTCTCCCTTTATAACTATGTTGTTGTTGTTAGGTGCCCTCCAGTCGAGTCTGACTCATAGCGACTCTCATAGGGTTTTCAATGGCTGTTTCAGGATTGCCTTGGGAGTGGATTGCCACTCCTTCTCCCATTTTATAACTGTCATCCTGCCTATATTATGTACAATATAATCTTATCTGTTTTATTGAGAAATATTGAGAAAAAAGAAAGAAAGAGGGGAGAGAGTGCTATGAGGGTTAGATATATTTAAATATCTACCTATCTATCCATCCATCTATCCACCTATGTATATATGATCATCTAAAGATGCCATAAACCAAAATATCATAGTAGCTGCAAGAAGTGTCCTATAATCTGTTTTATTGGTGAATGGTCCAATATTCAGCTCTTACTCAATTATCCTTACCCTTAATACAAATGAGAAATAAAATGGTTCATAGAGATTATCTATTTCACCTTTTTATTTAAATATATATCCACTTAAGGCATTCAGAAAGTTGATTTTCTCTACCTATGGATGTGTTTAGTAATAAAAATATAAGTTAAAATTATAAATCTTGTTTCTGAACCCTTTAGGATATATAGTCACAAGACACCTCATGATGAGAATACACTGGATCAGCTTCAAAACATAGATATTTGAAAGCAAATCAGAAAGTCCAGGATGCAAATAAAACTAAATGAAATAAATTCCAAAATCTAATGCACCCTTTCTAGAGAGGAGAACTTTGGCTAGTTTTATCCTGAGAGGGTTGGCAGAAGGCAGCCTGATCCCATGGAGAATCCATCCAAATATTTAATGTGATTATATATGTCTTTGCTCCTAAACTTTGTAAATTTTTAAATATTTAGAACCATATGCAAATTCCACCGTATTCAAATTTCACCAAATGGTTTCTATTTTTTGTGTGTGTTTCACATTCATATCCAGGGTGCTACATTCATATTTAGTTTTGTATATCCTTAAGCAACCCTTGGGCTGAGATGAGTTCTCATACATTCTTTGTTTTCAGTGACCCTAGCAATTTTTAGGAGTACCAGTTAAGTATTTTTTAGAATATCCCTTGATTTGGATTTGTTTGAAGTTTTTCTCATGGTTTGATTGTTGTTGTCAGGTGCCGTCAAGTACTGTCCAACTCATAGCGACCCTCATAGGGTTTTCAATGGATGATTGTTTCGGGATTGCCTAGGGAGTGGATCACCACTTCCTTCTCCCATTTTTGCAGTACTGGGAATTGAACCCAGGGCCTCAGAGACTGCAGAGCAGTGATCTACCAACTGAGCTAAATCCCAGCCACATGGTTTGATTAGGACTATGTATTTCTGGGGGAAAGATCACAGAGGGAGAAATGCAATTCTTGAGCTATCAAGGGTATATGTGATCAATATGACTTTTTGCTAGTAATGCTGGCCTCCTCCATCTGGCTGATACAGTGTGTCATGGGTTTCTCAACTACAAAATTATCTTTCCCTTTTCCATTTTCCATTTTCTCTGAGAGAATCTTTTGTATTTTACTTATTTTATTTTAATGTCTTCATTGTGCTGGAAAAATAAAAGAAGTTTTTTTCCCCTATATTGATAAATATTGTTGGGCTTCAGAGCAATAAGGCATTTGCTATTTCTCTCACATAGCTATTACATCACTTTTGGTTAAATTTTCATTAACTTATATAGTTAATGGAACTCTTCGATTAATATGTAGTAAAACTCATATGCAGTTATGAGTTATATTCCCACGTATTTGGAAAGTTGCATCATTTAATTTGAGATTATCCTTTTTCCCTTTATCCCTCTACATTGTTTCTCCTCCCCTTCCCATCTTCCATAACCTTCATTCTCCTCTATTAGTACTCTTGCCCTTTCTTTCTACTCTGCTTATATTGTTCCTTCTTAGCTAAATCTGATTGTTCACTTTTATATATCTACATTGTATGTTTTTTTAAAAATTCTTCCTTTAAGATTTAGCTCTAACATATAAGTGAGAACATATGTCATTTCTCTGTTTGGTCCTGGGTTCGTTCACTTAAGATGATATTCTCCAGTTGCATCCATTTTGCTGCAAATGACATTATTTCATTCTTTTGTATTGCTGAGAAATATTCCATTGTGTATATATATATATCACAATTTTTTTATCCATTCTTCTGTTGATGGACATCTTGGTTTGTTCCATATCCTTATGATTGTGAAGTGTGCTGCATTAAGTATGGAGATGCAGATGTCTGTCATATGATAACTTGTCTCCCTTTGGGTATATTCCCAGGAGTGGGTGATATGGTAGTTCTATTCTTAGTATTCTGAGATCTCCATGTGGTTTTCGAAAGTGGTCGAACTAATTTAAAGTCCCAATAGCAGTGTAAAAGGGTTTCCTTTTCTCCAAATTCTCACTAGCACTTGTTATTTATTTTGTTGATCTTGGCCCTTCTTACAGGAGTAGATGGAATCTCAGTGTTTTTTTTAATTTGCATTTCCCTAATGGCTACTTGTTTGGTAGAAAGTGGGTTTTGATGGCTACTAGTTTTAGAAGTGAGTTGACAGGTCCTTCTCCCATTTTTTGTGATGGTGGGGATGGAAAACAGGACCTAGGAGCACATACAGCAAGCACTCTACAAACTGAGCTAAACTGCAGCCACAAGATAGATCTAGCTCCTTCATCTGAGTGAAAACATGCAGTATTTCTCTTTTTGAGTCTGGGTTATTTCACTTAAAATGATGATCTCCAGTTCTATCCATTTACATGGCTATATCATTAAAAAGATGTCTTGCCACAAATGACTTTCTGATATTTCATCTAAGTATGATGTGCTAAGGCTCTTCTATAGTTTCTGCCATTAATATGAATATCTAATAAAAATGTAATTGTCATAAAAGGTCATGGTGAATAGTATTTGAAAAAAGAATAAAGCCATTTAGAGTTAATATGAAGCTTTGGCATCAGTGTATCAGTGCCGTCCTATATAAAAGTGATACTTTTATTTCATTTAAAACCCTACATTTGGGGGGTAGAGTATTCAAAATACAGATCCCTTGTAACAAAATTTCATTCCTAACAAATGAGAGTTAATAGTTTATTGATGTTTAATGGTTGATAGTTAGTTACAAATTATTTTTAATAAGCTATGCTATTATACATTTGCCTATTTTAGAGGTCAGTGCAGAGAAAGCCTCTTATTTGCCACCATCTTCTTTTCTTGTAGCATGGGCCTTTTGTGGATTGAACCCTGCTTATCACTGCAGTCCTAGAGAATATTGATATCCCTTTCTTTGTGAATACTCTCTTTTCAGGAGTTTCTTTTTCTTTGTCCCTTCTGAGATTATAAACTCTTTCCAGTGTGAAATGGCCTGGGTTTGCAAGCAAGAAGATAAGAGTGGTGTCCAATTGTACCATCACCTGTTAATGCCTGTTATGCTTGGCTAAGCTTCCAATTATGTGATTCTATTCAATACTATGATGAGAGACTTGAAATGACACGGTGTTCGTGATCACACTTGCTTCAAGGAAGAAGTTCTAATCTTTGAATAAATAACAAAAGGAGGCTTTTGATAACATTTAGGCACTGAAGTCTCTGATTTTGAAGGCAAAGATAGTGGACTTTTGAAAACTCAGTCTCCAGTCCTCAATTACATTCTGTGAATAGTTAAGAACTTAACTTTTATGTATGAAAGTGAGTTTTAAATCTCCCAAGCTTTCATGAAATTGAGGCCATGAATTAGATTTTGATTCATAAAATGAAAGTTTGAAAACTCTTTCAATAAATGCAATAAAGTTGTATAATGAAATAGTTTAATGGATTTACAATTTTCCCTTTTTCCCTAACACAGTTACTCTTATCTTGAGACTGGGTGCTCTACTTCACAGACAGCATGCATTGGACAGGCAGTGTGGGATAGGGTGTTACATGTAAATTCTGGAGCCAGGTAGCTTGGAATCAAATTTTATTAATCTCTCAATACATGAGAGTCATTATTTTCAAAATAAAAATAGCAAGGTTTCTTATAAAGGCTAAATAAGTTAATTTCAGTAAGTCTTACAACAGGACTTGGCACAAAGTGCTTTATTCATGTGAATGTAATTATGCAAGTGCTCACTGGTATTATTTTCCAGCTGTAACTATGTTAATGGACACTTGATGTTTTGTTTATACAACCTCCCCGCTTCCATATGCTGCTAATAAAATTTTAAAATCTCCATTGGGGAGCAGCTCTCTTCCACTCCATGTATCTTGGTTTGATTGTCTGTTGAAGAATTCTGCCCTCCTTGAGACAAAGGATTTGAAAGGATGACCAAGTGATGCTGACTGAGGTCCCCCAGGAACACAAATCTTGGACATGGTGTCACAGAAATGGAGGTGATGTTTGGCAAGGATAGTACCCTGAAGTCTCCGTTTTATTGTCTCTATTTCTTAAATCTGCACAGTTGTCCTATCTTCATCCTATTTTTTTTGCAGACCTCATCATTTTGTCCTCACATTAACATCCATGGAAGGCAGTTTGAAGAACATTGGTTGTTATTGGAGCAGGCTCCCTCGTAGCCATCAGCCCTATTTTTTCTTCTCTGAGTAGTTCTGCCAGATAGGTTTTGTTGCTTTTTTGTTAGGTACCATTGATTCTTGTCTGACTCATACTGACCCTATGTACAACAGAATGAAACACTGCCTGACCTTGAGCCATGCCTGGCACTATGTCTGACAGTGCTTCTCTGTTTTCAATAGCTACTTGTTTTGGGAGTGGGCTGCCAGGTCCTTCCAAGTTTACAGCACCTGGTATTCCCAGGTAGTCTCTCATCCAAGGATTAATGTGAGTGGACCCTGCTTAGCTTCTGAGATCAGACAAGGTCAGACACCAGGGTGGCATGACTATAGACTACTTTCATATATATAGTCATACATATATAATCACCTTTTATTGTATTATATTTCAAAAGACATTCTAGTACCTTTAGGAGATGCTGAGTTCTTTGTACAGAGGCACAATAGAAACTGCCCTGGCTTATTCCTCATATACCAACCTAAACTGGAACATATTTTCATTCATTCCAGTCTCCGTTTTTCTCTCCACTTTCATTTAAATTATTTCATTTCTCAGTCATGCACACTCAATATTTTCTTGCTTGTGTTTAATCAGCATTAGAGTACAATTATTGTTTCTCCAATAACTTTCAGCAGAAAGAAAGGCAGTCATGAGTGAACATCTTCACTATATTTTATTATCTATGAGAGTCTCACTGAAGATTAATATATATATGAAATATATATACATATATATGGATATGTATATAATTTATTTGATATTTAGAATGTTCACTCTGTGAAAACTTTATGGACTATATCTTTAGTGTTAAACACTGTGTTAGACACAATGATGCATATATGAATGAGAGTTTTGCCAGCAAGGGGTTTTTAATCTGTTGAGAGAGATTGTAACTGAATTGCTGCCAGATACAGTAGGCTTTAAGTTAAAAAACAAACAAAAAAATACTTTAACTCTTTAACCTCTCTTCCCTTTTCTTCAAGGTAGGTATTCCTATTTTACCCAGTCTGGTCTTGAACTCTTAGGCTCAAGTGATTTTCTTCCTGCCTCAGTGTCTACCTAGTAGCTGGGAGTACAGGCACATGCCACTATGCCTGGGCCTTTCTAAATTTTGATGTTGGATTCACAATAGCTGCTACTAGTTCTCATGATAGGCATCAATTCTTTCTTCCTTTCCTTAAAAGCCTCCTTAGTTTATGTGTTTTTGTAGATATATTCTGTTTGGTCTATCACATATGCCATCTCTCTATTTCCAATAACTTTCTCTCCTAAAATATAATATCATTTCATCTAGGATCTGATGTATCTAAATGGCTTATACTCAGAATATTAGAATACAGCTATTTAAAATAAAATATCCTGCTAAGGGAAATTGTTGCCTGAAATACTTTTGAAAGGCTCAGCAGGTTCTGGTGTCTCTGCCTGGGTCTTTCTTTGCATCTCTATGTAACTTACTTCTTCCTGTGTCTACTGCAGTGTTGTGGTTAGCAGAGACCTGTCACTCTGTGCAGACGGTAATGTGCTCTTGAGTTCTGAGAAACCAGAAGACATGCATTGAACTCAGCGAAGCTTTCCTGGGAGTTAAAAGAAGTAACTATCAAATGACATAAAACTAGTAATCACAAAAAAAGATTTTTTCGCCATTGCTGGCCTTTATAAAGAAATGCTGGAAGACATTGTGTTCACTTTTGATATTTTTCTGTACTATTTTCTAGGCTTTTATTTCCCTATGATATAATTGTTAGTGAAGAAAGCCAAAAAAATTTTGATGTGATTTGTAATAATATACGCTAGCATCAGCTGATATCACATCTTGAAGTAATGGTTTAAAACACTATAAATACATGTCCAAATCTCCTCTCAAAAAGTATTTTTCTCCACGGTTTCCATGCCTGAAAAAACAGGAGAGAAATGGAGGCATCTGTGATTCTAAAGTATTCTTTGCACTATATAAATAGGCCAGGTAACATGATTTCCAGTTTCCAAAATATTTACTTTCTCTTCTTTTTTCTCTTGAAATAATGTTTGTCTTAAAAAGATGAGTTCTACTTAGAAACGGTTCCATGACTTTAGCCTCCAATTTGTTATCTAGAAATTGTGAGCCAATTCTACTCTTGGCCAGTGTAACCAAAAAGATTTCTATTTTCATCTTTAAAGGAAAATGAATGTGTCAGCTAAATAGTCCTTACTGCCATTAGGAATTAGGGATCAAAGCTAAAAATAATGAGCATGGTAAAATTTGTGTATATATATTTCAAATATATATCTCAAATGAGACTGGACAAGCCCCTGCAGAGAGTGCTAAGAGGAACACACTATTGTCACTAGGGCTGGATTGGGTGACCTCTTTATACTGATCCCTTTTTTACAGAGGATCCTATTATTATGGAAATTGTTATTAGGTGCCATCGAATCGGGATCCCACTCATAGCAGCCCTCATAGGGTTTTCAATGGCTGACTGTTTTTTCGGGATTGCCTTGGGAGTGGATTGCCAGGTCCTTCTTCCATTTTTGTGGTGCTGGGAATTGAACTGGGGACCTCAGAGACTGCAGTGCAGTGCTCTACCAACTGAGTTAAATCCCAGCCCCATGATGGAAATAGGCTTGGCAAATTAGCTCCAAATGAATTTAAAAGTATTTCATTACTACTTTTAATCTGGTAATCTAAAAGCATAACCTCCATTATACCACCATTCCCCATTATAGAACTTATAATTATTTTTAAAATGGAACATTTTCTGCATAATTTTCTTTATACCATGATATCCTGAAACTATGCTTACCTTGGGAGTCTAATGTTACACTTGTTGTACTTCCTTAATAAAACATATTGTTTCATGGCACATGCCTATAATCCCAGCTACTCTGGAGACCAAAATAAGAAGATTGTGATTGCCAGGACAGAGGCAGCCTGTACAATTTAGCAACTCCATCTTAAAATAAAAAATTGAAAGAGGGCTGGGGTGCAACTCAGTGGTAGAGCACTTATCTAATATAGACAAGGACCAAGATTCAATGCCCCCTCACAGTACTACAAAAATAAATGAATAAGGAAATAAATAAATAAATTTGATTTACTTTAATTTATAATGGAGTTCAGTGGTGGAGCCCTTACCTAGTGTGTACAAGGCCCTAGGGTCAATACCTCCAGTACTGTAAAATGATAATGGTAATAATAATAAACAACTTGTTGCTGCTGTTGTTAGGTGCTGTCAAGTCAGTATCTGACTCATAACGACACTCATAGGGTTTTCAATGGCTGACTGTTCCGGGATTGCCTTGGGAGTAGATTACCAGGTCCTTCTCCCATTTTTGCGGTGCTGGGAATTGAACTTGGGACCTCAGAGACTGCAGCACAGCGCTCTACCCACTGAGCTAAATCCCAACCTAAATAAACAACTTCATCTAATTTAAATTAAAAGTATGGGTCTAGGGTGTAGCTCAATGGTAAACACTTGCCTCATATGTGCAATACATATTTTTGTTGCTGTTAGGTGCCGTCGAGTCATGTCCAATTTATAGCAACCCTTATAGGGTTTTTAATGACTGTTTCGAGCTTGCCTTGGGAGTGGATTGCTATGTCCTTCTCCCATTTTTGTTGTGCTGGGAATTGAACTCAGGACTTCAGAGACTACAGAGCAGTGCTCTACCAATGGAGCTAAATCCTAGCCCATGCAATACATACATATATCTATATCTATATCTATATCTATCTATCTATCTATCTATATATACATACATAAATATGTATATATATGCACAAACTTTGTATATATACTTTGTGTATATATGTATAAATGTATGTATGTATATGTGTATGTATGTGTGTATATATATACATATATATATATATATATATGTGCAATTATTGTTAGTTGTTTTCAAGTCAGTATCCAATTCACAGCAACCCTTTTACAACAGGGTGAAACAGTATTATTACTGCTTCTCTGCCATTCGTAGGGTTTTCAATGGCAAATTGTTTCTTGGGAGTGGGCTGCCAGGTACTTCTCCCAAGCCTAAAGCGTCTTGTGTTCCTAGGAAGTCTCCCATCCAAGTACTAACCAGGCTCAACCCTGCTTAATTTCTGAGGTCTGATGGGATTGGATGCCACAGTGGTATGGCTGCAGGCATATATGCAATATATAGGAATATATTCTGCTTTTTTGATATGCTGAGAAAAATACACCTTGTCAAAATCCATTATTTTATAGTTTGAGATCAAATGTGCAAATAATGTTCTTAGAAAACATTAACATAGTTTAATAGTAGAGCAACACATGAAACATCCATGGCAGCCAATTGATAAACTCACCATAAAGAGTAGATAATCCTACTAATGAAATTCTGAAATTTACTCCTATCTGTGAATTTCATGGAAAGGGTGTAAAAGAACTGAGAAATATAGCTGACACTAATCTATTTCAGGGAGAAAACCTCAGCAAGCAACTTCAGTGAGACACTGATGACTAGAGTTTGGCCATCATTTTGGAAGTTAGATTTCTGACTCACACCCCCTCCCCCAACTTCAGTAGACACTAATCTACTTTGTTTCTATATAATTTGTCTTTTCTAGATATTTCCCATACATAGAATCATAAACTGTGTAATTACTATTGTTGTTGTTAGGTGACATCGAGTCAGTATCCGACTCACAGCGACCCTCATAGGGTTTTCAATGGCTGACAGTTTAGGGATTGCCTTGGGAGTGGATTTTCAGGTCCTTCTCCCATTTTTGTGGTGCTGGGAATTGAACTCGGGACCTCAGAGACTGCAGTGCAGCGCTCTACCACCTGAGCTAAATCCCAGCCCCGTGTAATTACTATAGCTACTACTTTTACACATATTCTAAATACAACCATGTTTTAGCACACAGTATTTGATTCTTTCTTGTTGCCAAATAATATTTCATTATAGAGTTATTTTGGGGGCTGGAGTTTAACTCAGTTGGTAGAGTGCTGCTCTGTGCTCTCTGAGGCCTTAGGTTCAATCCCTGCCCTACAAAAATTGGAGAAGGGCCTGCCAGCCTACTCCTGAAACTATCAGTCTTTGAAAGCACTGTGAATAACAGAGACTCACTGACATAGTGCTGGGCATGGCACAGTGTCAGGGAGTGTTTTGTTCTGCTGTACACAGGGTCACTATGAGTTGGACCCTACTAAGGGCACCTAACAACATAGATATTCTGCAGTTTGTTTATCCATAAGTTGGTGGAAATTTGAGTTATTTATCCCTTTTTTATAATAAGTAAGGCTTTTATGAATATTTATGTACAAGTGTTTTTATGAATTTTTTCTTGGGTAAAAGTAGAATTACTGACATCTAAGAAAACTTTATACATAACATTTTGAGATACTCTTAAACATTTTCCTAAGTGTTTACTGATTTATAATCCTACCAGTAATATGTTAGGAGTTTAATTTTTCCACATTTTGCCTATGCTTGTTACTATTCATCCTTTCTATTGTAAACATCCTAATGGATGGGAAGTAATATTTTGTTATGGTTTTGACTTATTCTCTGCACTCTTGGAAGCCTTGGGATCAATCCCCAGCATGGCAAAAAAATGGAAGAAGGAACTGTCAACCCAATCTCCAAACAATCTCAAAGCAATCAGCCACTGAAAATCCTATGAATGACAGAGATGCACTACTCAACACTGTGCCATGCCCAGCGCTATATCTGATAGTGCTTTTCTGCTATTCATAGAATTTTTGATGGCTGATTGTTTCGGGAGTGAGCTCTTGGTGCCTATTCCCAAGCCTATAGTACCTGGTGTTCCCAGGCAGTCTCCCATCCAACCACAAACCAGGCCCAACCCTGCTTAACTTCCAAGATATGACAGGATCAGAAGCCAGAGTTGTATAGCTGTGAATAATAAGGCTTAGCATCTTTAATTTGTTTATTGACTATTTGTATATCTTCTTTAAAGAAATGACTACTCAAATATTTTTCCCATTATTAATTTGATTTTTTATCTTTCTAACTTTGAATTATATCACTTTAAAAATACATTCTGATATTAGTTCTTTATCAGATATATGATTGTAAATATTTTCTCCCACCTTATGGGCTGATTTTTCATTTGATTTTGTCCTTTCAATCACAAAACATTTTAAGTTGCCAAAGCCCAATTTATCTATATTTTTTGTCACTTGTACTTTAGAAGGCACTGTCTAGCTCAAGTTCACTAAGATTTATTCCTATTTTTTCTATGAATGTTATAGTTTTGGAATTTAAGTCTGTAATCCACTTTGAATTAATATCAGTGTATCGTGTAAAGCAAGCACCCAAGTTCTTTCTTTGTACCCTGTTTTCCATTTGTCCTACTAATATTTTTGTTGAAAAGATGATTTTCTTCCCATAAATTCACTTTAACCCTTATCAAATAATTAATTGTTCTTAGGTGCCATCGAGTCAGTGTCTGACTCAGTGACCCAATGTACAACAGTCAAAACACTATTGTCAGTGCTTCTCTGCTATTCATAGGGTTTACAATGGCTAATTATTTTTTGGGAGTGAGTTACTGGGTCCTTCTCTTAAGCTTACAGTGCCTGGTGTTCCCAGGCAGTCTCCCATCCAGTATTAACCAAGTCTGACCCTGCTTAGCCTCTGAGTACTGACAGGGTTGGATGTCACAGCGGTATGACTGCAGACATCAAATATTTAAGAGTTGATAATAAATAAATAAACTTATATCTGGATTTTTCAATGGGCATTCAATACTACCTTGTCTTGATTAATGTTGTTTGTAGTAAGATATGAAATAAGGACCTGTGGGTCCACCAACTTTGTCCTTTTATGTTTCAAATGTTTTGACTTATCTGAGTCTCTCACTTTTCCATAAAAAATTCAGAGTCATTTTGTCAATTTCTTTAAGAACAGCAGCTAGGATTTTGATAGTACTTGTACTATGTAGCTCATTTAGAAACTATTGTCATTTTAACAATATTAAGTATTCCAATTCATGACTGGGAGGTGTATCCATTTGTGAAGGTTTTCATTAATTACTTTCAACAACATTTTATAATTTTCTGTGTCTAAGTCACATGCCTCTGATTAAATCTGTTCCTATCAAAACGGGTGGTTAACACATACAAATGTATGATTGGGAAGGACAAATAACTTCTAATGTTCTATAACACAATAGAAACATAGGGTTGACAACAATTAATTGTATAATTCAAAATGGCTAACAGATAGGATTTTGAATGCTTCTTATCCAAAAAGTGACAGATGTTTGAGGCAATGGGTATGCCAATTATTTTCATCTTATAATTATACATTATATACATAGTAACCAACAAATATGATAAATGTTTAAATAGTTTAAAAAATTATTATAGCAAAAGACCCATTGTCATTAATGCTCCTCAAAACACTTCCCCTGGCTTCAAACACACTTATTCTATCATTTTTGCCACTTTCTGGGGGCAGTTCTTGAAGTTCTATTTCATTAGTGTCTTTAGTTGCTCCCTTGCTTTTGTGGCTGCCTTGATGGCCTGAATCAATACAAATCATTGACCTTTTATTGTCATTTTGACTTTGGGGAAAAACAAGAAGTCAGACAGTGTCAGATTCCATGAATAAGGTAAGTGAAGATACACCATAATGTTTTTATTAGAAATTGTGGTGCTAGAAACGATGTGTGACCTGGACCTTTGTTATAATGGAGGATAAAACTACACACACTCAAGAAAGAGGACTTCCATAACTGCTTCTGAAAATGGCAAAATGATGGAATAAGTGTGTTCAAAGCCAAGGGGGAAGTTTTGAGGTGTATTAATGGCAATTTATCTTTTACTGTAATAATTATTTTGTAATTTAAACATTTACAATATTTTTGCTCATATCGCATATGTATTGAAATATCTTGCTGGTCCTCATAAATATGTGCAATTATTTTGTGTCAATTTTTAAAAGACCTGTATATTAGACAAAAATATATTCCTAGGTATTTTCTCTTTATGACTTTGTTGAAATACAAACATTTTCTTATTTAATTTTCATAGTGTTCACTAATATATAGAAATGCAATTAACTTCGATTTATGGATAAGTTATCCTACAACCTTGATGTATTTGTTTGATAGTTCTATAGTAATTTAGATTTAGTCCTTAGATTTTACTTTTCATACAGAAGATCACACCATGTGTGAATAGAATTACTCAACATAATCAACTTGAAAACAGGGAAAGTTTATTTTAGCTCATGGTTTCAGAGGTTTTCGTTTTTGGTCAAGTGGTCTGTTGCTTTGTTGCTTTGGGACTGAGGTGGCACAGTACATCATGGCAGGTGTATGTTGCAGACTTGCTGTTCACTTTATGGCACCAGGCAGCAAAGACAGCAGCAAGAAGGAGCTAAGGTTCCAATATCTTCTTTAAGAGCATACCCCAAATTACCTAATTTTCTCTCACTAGGCCCCACTTTTTAGTGCCATAGACTCGTAACTAATGTGTTAATGCATGGGCCTTTGGGGACATTCTAAATCCAAATTATATATAAACAGGGCTGCATATCCTTCTGGAGTCTTTAGTGGAGACTGTTTCCTTACCTCTTTTCAACTTTTACAGCCTGTCTGTGTTCGTTGTTCATGCACTCTTTATCTTCAAAGCCAGCAGTGGCAAGTGGGATCCTTAGATCACTTCATTCTGATAGGCCCTTCTGTCATTCTCTTTCAATTTTAAGAAGCTTTGTAGTTATATGTAACACACTTGGATAATTTAGGAAAGTTTCCCTGTTTTAAAGTAAACTGATTAGCTATCTTAATTCCATCTTCAACATTACTTTCACTTTGGCATGTAAAATGATATAAGCAGAAGTGCTGTGGTTTAGGATGTGTACATATTGGAGCTGGGGTTTAGCTCAGTTGGTAGAGTGCTTGCTCTATGTGCTCTTGGTTCAATCCCTAGCACTGCAAAAATGGGAGAAGGACCTGGGAGCCCACTCCTGAAACAATCCTGAAAAACAATTAGTCATTTAAAACCCTATAAACATGAAAGCACTGACATAGGGCTGGTCATAGCACAGTGTCTGGGAGTGCTTCTTTCTGTTATACATATGGTTGCTATGAGTCAGACCTGACCTGATGGTCCCTAACAACAACATAATGAGAGGCCATTGTGCAGTCTACCAGAGATACACTGCTGATTATATCTTCTATTTTCTTATTGATCATCTGCCTGTTTTTTTTCTATCAATTGTTGAAAATAGAGTATGCACGTCTGTAATTAGTATTGTCTATTTCTCCATTTCTCTTTTCACTTGTGAGAGCTCTTGATTCATATGGTTTAATACACTGTTGTTTGGTGCATGTATGTTTATAATGATTGTGTCCACATAGATTTATTAATTCTTTTATCATTATAAAATGTACTTAATTTTCTTTAAATGGTTTTTATTTTTTCTCATATTAGCATAGCTGTCTAGCCTTCTTCTGGCTACTTCTTCCATGGTACAACTTTTTCAATTTTTCATTGTCAATCTATTAGTGATTTAAATCAATGTGTGTCTCATAGATAAAAGGCAGTTGAATTATTTTTAAATTAATTTTATCAGTCTCTGATTTTTGAAGGGGGACTGCTTGGCCAATTTTCATTTAAACAATTACTAATAAAATGAATTCTACATCTGTCATTTTGCTTTTTGTGCTTTCTATATGTATTATACCTCTGCAGCCATAGCCCTGTGGAATCCAATCCCAGCAGATCTCAGAAGCTAAGCAGGGCCGGGCCTGGTTAGTAT
>VMDO01003085.1:25451-120424 GCA_007922755.1 Pedetes capensis
ATGGGAGACCGCCTGGGAACACCAGGTGCTGCAGGCTTGGGAGAAGGACCTGGCAACCCCCTCCCAAAAATCAATCTGCCATTGAAAACCCTATGCACAGCAGAGAAGCACTGACAATAGTGTTTCCCCTGTTGTACAGAGGGTCGCTATGAGTCGGATACCGACTCGACGGCACCTAACAACAACAACAACAACAATATGTATTATGCCATTTTCATATATTTATCCATTGCTGCTTTCTAGATATTCTTTAGTATAATCTTTTTAATTTCCTTTTTAAGAAATATATATTTTGAGTTAGTGTTTTTATGCTTTCCTGAGGGTAACAATACATCAATTATCTAATGTGAAATAGTACTAACTTGATTGCCATAGGGCTTAAAGCATTGTTCCCATATACATCCTTTTCTTCTGCCTCCCATTATCCTACTATGGTCATATAAGTTATTTCTTTATATATGGGCATCAACAAAATTTTATAATTACTATCTATGCATTTTTCCTTGGAAGAAAAAAAGAGTAACAAACATGTATTTATAATATTATTTGCATTTCTCAAAGTAATTGCCTTTTTACTTAAACATTTTATTACTTTTTATAATTTGGAGCTATTTTATACTATGCCTTTATTTTAGGCTGAAAGATTCCTTTTGATATTTCTTATAAAGCAATTTGCTAGAAATAATGTCAATGTTTATCTAGAATAGTCTTAAATATCTCCTATACTTTTGAAGGATAGTTTTTCTAGATATGTTGTTGTTGTCAGGTGCTGTTGAGTCGGTGTCCCACTCATAACGACCCTAAGTACAACAGATGGGAAACAGTATTATTACTGCTTCTCTGTTTTTCATAGTGTTTTCAATGGCAGATTGTTTTTTGGGAGTTGGTTGCCAGGTCCTTCTCCCAAGCCTACAGCACCTGGTGTTCCCATGCAGTCTCCCATCCAAGTACTAGCCAGGTCTGACCTGCTTAGCTTCTGAAATCTGATGGGATTAGGTGGCCCAGTGGTATAGCTGCAGGCTTTCTAGATATAGAATTTCCTATTATAGCTTTATCCCCCTTATTTCAGCAGTTTGGCTATATCAACTTATTGCCTTGTAGCCTCCATCGATTCTGATGATGTGTTAGTTTTTAATGTTATTGAAGTTCTCTTGGATGTGATAAATCACTTCTCTCTTTCTACTTTCAGGATTCTCCCTTTGTAATTTGACAGTTTTATTACAATGTGTCTAAAGTGGACCTCTGAGTATATCCTCCTTGTAATTTGTTAAACTTTTTGAAGGAATAGAGTGCCTTTTTAAATTAACTTTTACAATTTTTGCCATAATTCCTTCAAATATTCTTTCTACCACATTTTATCTATCCTTTCCTTCCATGAATTCCATTATTATAAGTACCTTGGTATATTCAATGTTGTTGCACAGTCTTTAAGACAGTTTCTGTTTTTATTAATTTTTTCCCCTCTCTCTTCCTTAGATTGAATAATCTCAATTTTCCTCCTTCTTGGGCTTTTTAAATTTCTTTTGCCAATTCAAGTCTGATGTTTGATCTCTCCTTTGAATTTTTCATTCAATTATAGTTTTCAAATTTAGGGTATCTATTTACTTCCTTTAAAAGCAACTTATTTATTGAACTTATCTATTTTGTAAGGTTTTATCTCTCTCTTTACTTGTTTGGATATCATTTCATTTAGTTCTTTAAATATATTTATAATAGTTGACTTAAATATTGTTGTTAGGTGCTGTTGAGTTCCCGTCCAACTCATAGAGACCCTATGTACAACACATGAAACACTGTTGTTAGTGCTTCTCTGCTATTTGTAGGGTTTTCAATGGCTGATTATTTTGGGGGAGTGGGCTGCAGGGTCCTTCTCCCAAGCCTACAGCACCTGGTGTTCCCAGGCAATCTCTCATACAAGTACTAATCAGGTCCGACCCTGCTTAGATCCTGATGAGATCAGATACCACAGTAGTATGGCTGCAGATTTAAATCTTTTTTTTTTTTTTTTTTTTTTTTTGTAATTAAAATCCCACCTCTGAGCTTCCTTAGTTTTCATTGGATGCTTATTTTTCCTGTCTGGACCACACTTTCTGTTTCATTATTTGTCTTATATTCTGCTGAAGCTGGATATTTTAAATAATATAGAAATATTAGAAATCAGAACCATCCACTCTCTCCCACACATAGTCCAGAATCTGTTGTTGTTGCTATTTGCTAATGTTTCTCTTTGGCTAGGCTCTTGGTTAGTGACTTTCCTGGACTAATTATATAAGGTGAGTGTTTCTTGTTTTGTGGCTATTTAAACCACTACTCTGTGTCCTTATATTCTCAGCTAATAATTAGACAGAAAAGTCCTTAAATGGCTTAATTGTTAAGTTTCCAAACCTTAGATGTAGGGTCTTGTGTAGGGTTCTTTCTTCATTGTTCCAGCAGTTTACACCTCTCTTCTAGCCTTCACTTCCTTCTTACGCAGAAACTCAAGGCTGGCCAAGGTGAGAGACTAGGGCTTTTCACTGAGTCTAGGCCTATTTATATCTGGGCACACATATGTCCATATTATCTTCAAAGTACTGAGGAGTATGTTGAGGGCTTTATAATTCCTATGAATATCTGACTTTCAAAATCTTTTTCTGGTTTGTTTTTGTACAAGTCTATTCCCTGTTCCAACTAATACACCACTTCATGCAGCTAAAAAGTTAAATAATATCCATTCTTATTGGACAAATTCTTGGATATATGTTTTTTTTCTACTGTGTGAAATCTCTGTGAGGTGAAACAATTAACTTCATGAATTGAGGTTTTTCAGGTAGTTGCTCAACAACTCATATGGGACAAAACCACTTTAGAGATTGGGCTTTTTGCAAAGTTCAAATTGTGATATTCTTCCTCCAGTGGCTGATAGGCATCTACTTTTCATGACTTCCGTGGTTGTAAGGATGAGTTTTGTAAGGCTGTTGCAGAGCTGGAGAGGTGATAGGGGTACAACAAGTTAACACAGATTAGCAGTTGTAGTTTAATTCAGTCATTTTTCTTGAATAATTATCATTCACATTATTGCAAGCATTTATTCATTTTCAGAACCCCAGAAAACTTTCTTTTCACAATATTTATTAATGTTCTTGTTGCTTTTATGAAGCAGCATATTGTTTACAGATCCTTAGTCCAGTATATTGGAATTTATATCTGGACCATGGGACTTATAACTTTAGAATTTCAATGCTGTTTTGACTATGTCACGATGTCAAAAACAAGGGTCCAAAAGATTTGGTAGCCTACCTATAAGACTTCATAGATCTTAGGGTAATATATTCATTTCTAGTACTTGCAAAATAACCCCAGATTTTATTGCTGTTTTCTGAATCTTTTCATCTTTACTGAGGTTCTGTAAAATGAAATCATTCCATAATACCATTAGAAGAGAGCTAAGTATCATTAAGTAAAAAATGGGTTAAGAATACTATAGTAACTAATGAGAAAAAGAAAATCCTGCCATTTCTACTCTGGGAATTACAGGTTAAATATCCTGACTATATTTTTCTCTCTCTTAGTTAAATTTTGTTATACTAGAGAATGTGATTCCTAGTGAGCTTTTGAGATGAATAATTCCATATTACAAAAGCATCTGACTGTTCATTAAAAAATCATCAAGCTCTATGCTCCTGTCTTGGTAATTATACCCTAATATATACTATTCATTATGGTAACATCTCTTCATTACCTTTTCTTATGAGTCCTTGAATATCTGGTGATAACCAAAGGTTGACTTCTAGTTTATTATTGGAAACTGACATTAGCATAACACATTGTGTCCCAAGGTGTCACTTACTATGGTTAAATTTTAAGGTCTATAATTCTTCATGAATATCTTCTACAAGTGAGAGACAGCTTAGGATGAAGAATGCTAGGCCTTTAGCCAGAGTGTTTTTTAATTATTACATATTGTGCAAATAAATAGAAAAGCAATAAAATTATAATTATTGAGAAAAGGTGCAGGCTATTTTTGCAATGCTCCGTGAAGATCTTTACACCTTTGTGTAGAATAAAACAAAATAACACACAATTGCAGGGAGAGTGTTTAAAAAGTAAATGGTTATCTTATATGATTAATTTTCAATGACTTCTTTAGACCTTGACAACAGTTGCTTTGGCCAAATTCCATAAGGAGAATGAAAATCTATTAAATTTATTAAAGGTGTTCTCTGGTAGTTGAATTTCTATAGGAGGAATCTGAACATTGTATTCATTCAAGCTAGTTTCTTTGCTAACAAAAACTTCAACCAATAGATAAAAACCAAAATATTCCAAACACCTGAGATAATGAGAAATAAGTGTGTTTATAACAAAGGTTTTATTTATTTATTTTTTATTTTTATCTTATTTTATTTATTTTTGCAGTACATAGGGATTGAACACAGGGTCTTGCACATGCTTTGCAAGTAGTCTACCATTGGGCTACACCCCACACCCTCAGGCCATTTTTCATTTTTTTATCTTGAGACAAGTTCTCATTAAGTGACACAAGCTGCCTCTGGCCTCAAACCTGCCATTCTTCTGCTGCCAACTCCTGAGTCATTGTGATTACAGGTGTGACCCATCATGCCTGGCCCAGCCAAGGGTGTGAATTAACTTTAAAATATGCTGCAATGTACTATCTCACAAGTCTTCATGATTTAATCAATATTGGGCCTCAAATGACCATTATACCTGAGAATTGCAATAAATTTGAACAAGATGCCTTCTATATTCTTAGGGTACATACTAAACATAAAACAAATGCATCATACTGAGTTATCGTCTTGCCTAATTTCTTGATAGTAATAGTTTTCAGTGCCTTAAAATAGCCCAGGAAATTAGCATGGTCACTATCACACAATGATTAATGAATAAAAGTTAAGTTGAAGTTTTGGCACTTAAGTTGATTTAAGAATATTGGACCCAATGAATTGGCTTTATATATAAAATATTTATTTATTTTTGTACATGCACATATATACCACCCAATATAAACTATAATGATGTTTAAGCACCAGAATCCAGTGTACAAGACAGATTTAAAGAAGTATTAATTTTGCCTACTATTGTGACAATTATAAGCCTACTTTGATCTGTTATTATACTCAGAAATCTTGAAAGGCACCTTTCAGTGTATTACTGCAAACTTGATGTTGTGATATTAACACCTTTATTCTTCCTTACTCAATTTTATTGACATAACTGATTCCTTGCAATCAGTAAATTTTAGTAGTCATGTGTTCTATTCCATGATTATTTCAATAGCTTCTCAGTTATAACCTGTCTTCACCTTCATAGGGACACAATGTGTTTTGAGGCAGGTAATAGGGTTAGCACGGGAAAATTTAAAATCATGAAATGTCCATAAAGTCAATAAAATACTTATGGTAAAATTCTAGGGAACTCAGCTTTGCTAGGAAATATCTAACCATTCCTCCCCACAGCTTTTGCCCACATCTCTTCTGCTCTTCACTTTGGATGTCTACAAAGACTCATTACCTTGTTTCAGTCACTGGCCTTATTGCTATCTAGGAAAAATGGCAAGTTGAGAGAGTACAGAAGACTGTTGTAATTGCGGAACAAGAGAGAAAAATCCTATATCATTATCTATCAGAAACTTTTAAATGTTTTTGAAGACTGAAATCTCCTTATAAAGGTACTAGTTAGTTTCTAGTGTCAAAAAAGTTTGAAATAGGCACTGTCTCCACTGTCTCAATGTTCACTTCCAACTCCGATCCACTGGCTAATTTCCAAACATGGTAAAAACAGAAGTAAAGGATTCAATTTAACAATTGATACCAGGGAAACATAGTATAGTGAAAGAACAGAAAAGGAGAATAGTATTCCTGTAAGAGTGATATTTATGAAAGGTTTCACAGAGATTTATATATGCATAGGAATCCCCTTGGTTGTGAAGAGAAGAATTTAGATAGGCAGAAAGGTATGAAAAAAGTAATTGGTAAACAAGAAACTTGAATTTAGGAAGCTTTCCATTGACTAGTGAGCAATAAGCAATTAGAAAACATACATAGAGTAGGTGGATAGTCAAAAGAAAGGAACCACAGGGGCAGAGTTAAACAGTGAACTTAATAGGGGCCATAGACAAGCTAAAATGTTCAGCATCAATGGTGTTCTTACATGAATGTTGGCTTTAAAGGTGGGCAGCTCAATCACACTAGGTTAGTTCATCTCCAAAGAAAGAAATATTTAGTTTTTAACGGGTCTCACTAGTAGATTAAATCTCTTTGGTGAGTGATCTTTTTGGCTACCTGAAGCTTTTCACTATGAGTGTCTACATGGAGACCACTAGCTACCACATGAAAATGGAATTCTGCCATTTTTTTCAGCATCTTTAATGAGCCAGATTATGGGTGGTATTCTAAGTCTATTAAATGATATTTCCTCCCCCATGGTCTCTGTGCAGTAAAAGACATATAAAAGCAGTGCTTTAATCTGTTTCTGTTGCTATAACAGAATACTTGATACTGGTAAATTTATAAATAGCAGAAAGTTATTTCTCATAGTTCTAGAAGTTGCAAAGAACAAGATCAAGATGCTGGCATCTGTTGAAGGCTTTCTTGATGCATCATGACATGGCAGCAAGAAAGGATAAACCCACTCCCACAAACCCTTTTTAATAATGATGCTAATCCTTTCAGAAAGGCTTTGGCTAACACGTAAAGAGCTCTTAAAAAGCATACGACCACTGCACTGTTGCATTAGATGATTAAGTTTCTGACACACATATTTTGGGGAGCATAGACTACAGCAAAGAGTAGAAATATTTTGAACATCTTAAAATGTAATGTGTTAAGTAGGTCCTTATATAAATTAGAATAAATCTATTCAATGGGCAAGTTGTTGTGAGGTGCTGTCAAGTCAGGGTCCGACTCAGAGAGTCCATATGTACAACATACAAAACAGTACTAGGCTTCTCTTATATTCATAGGGTTTTCAATGATTGAGTGTTTTGGGGGAGTGGGCTGCTGGGTCCTTCTTCCCAGCCTACAGCACCTGGTATTCCTAGGTGGTCTCATCCAAGGACTAACCAGGCCCTACTCTGCTTAGCTTCTCTGAAAAGAACTGATGCCACAGTGATGTGGCTACAGGAGATGGAAAAGTAGGGAGGGAAAAATGACAACTGAATACGGAATTAATGAAGTCAAGGTTAAAAGTTTGATTTAGAATTAAAATTGACTCCCTCTACATTAATTCCCCCACATGTCTGTCAGTTTGCCGCACTGTGGGGGCTTGTGGGTTGCGATGAGGCTGAGAGCTCTGCCACTTTAACCGCGGACATAAGCAAGGTTACCTATGGTGGACAGGTATTCAGCTGAGCTTCCAGATGAAGACAGACTAGGGAGTAGGACCTGGCGAGCCACTCCCGAAACAACTAGCCATTGAAAATCCTATGGATAGCAAAGAAACACTGTCAGATACGGTGCCGGAAAATGAGGCCTCCAGGTTGGAAGGCACTCAAAAGACTACTGGGGAAGAGTTGCCTCCTCCAAGTAGAGTCTACCATGATGACGGAAATGGAGTAAAGCCCCAGGGTGCTCAACTTGCTGATGTGGCACGAGTCAAAATGAGAAACAACTGTAAACATCCATTAATAATTGGAACATGGAATGTATGTACTATGAATCTAGGCAAATTAGAAATTGTTAAAAGAGAAATGGAGTGCATAAACATTGACATTCTAGGCATCAGTGAGCTAAAATGGACCGGCATAGGCCATTTTGAGTCAGAAAATCATATGATCTGCTATGCTGGGAATGATAAACTAAAGAGAAATGGGGTTGTATTCATCATCAAAAAAGACATTTCAAGATCTGTCCTGAAATACAATGTTGTCAGTGATAGAATAATATGCATACGCCTACAAGGAATGCCAGTTAATATGACTATTATTCAAATTTATGCACCCACCACTAAGGCCACAAATGAAGAAAGGGAAGACTTCTATCAGCTTCTGCAATCTGAAATAGATCAAACATGCAATCAAGACATACTGATAATCACTGGTGACTGGAATGCAAAGGTGGGAAACAAAGAAGAAGGCTCAGTAGTTAGAAAATATGGTCTTGGTGACAGAAACGAAGCTGCAGATCGCATGGTAGAATTTTGTCAGACCAATGAACTTTTCATTACAAATACATTTTTTCAACATCATAAACAGAGACTATACACATGGACTTCACCAGACGGAACATACAGGAATCAAATTGACTACATATTTGGAAAGAGACGATGGAAAATCTGTGTACAAAATGTCAAAACAAGACCAGGTGCTGACAGTGGAGCAGACCATCAACTTCTCATATGCAAGTTCAAACTGAAGCTGAAGAAAACTAGAAAAAGTATATGAGAGCTACAGTGTGACCTTGAGTATATCCCACCTGAGTTCAGAGACCACCTCAAAAATAGGTTTAATGCATTAGACACAAATGATAGGAGACCAGAAGAGTTGTGGGAAGACATAAAAGATATCATTCAAGAAGGAAGCAAAAAGTTCTTAAAAAGATAAGAAAAAAAGAAAAGACCAAATTACATGTCAATAGAGACACGGGACCTTGCCCTCGAACATCGAGCAACTAAAGCAAAAGGAAGACATGATGAAGTTAAGGAACTCAACAGAAGATTTCAGAAGGCAGATTGAGAAGACAAAACAAGTATTATGATGACATGTGTGAGGAACTGGAGGCAGAAACCCAAAAGGGAAGAACACACTCTGTGTTTCTTAAGCTTAAGGAAGTGAAGAAAAAATTCAAGCCTCGAGTGGCAGTAGTGAAAGATTCTGCAGGGAAAATATTAAATGATGCAGGAAACATCAAAAGAAGATGGGAAGAATACACAGAGTCATTATACAAGAAAGAATTGGTAGATGACCAACCATTCCAAGAGGTTGCATATGAAGAGGAACCAATGATATTGAAGGATGAAGTGGAAGCTGCCTTGAAAGAACTGGTGAAACACAAGGCTCCTGGAATTGATGGGATACCAATAGAGATGTTTCAACAAACAGATGCAGCACTGGAGGTGTTAACATGTTTATGCCAACAGATTTGGAAAACATCTACTTGGCCAACTTACTGGAAGAGATCCGTATTTGTGCCTATTCCCAAAAAAGGGGATCCAACTGAGTGTGCAAACTATCGGACAATATCATTAATATCACACACCAGCAAAATTCTACTAAAGATGATTCTGAAGTGACTGCAGCAGTATATAGACAGGGAATTACCGGAAAATCAAGCGGGATTCAGAAGAGGGCAGGAAACCAGGGGCATCATTGCTGATGTCAGGTGGATATTAGCTGAAAGCAGAGAATATCAGGAAGATGTCAATCTATGTTTTATTGACTATGCAAAATATTTGATTGTGTGGATCATAACAAATTATGGATAACACTTCAGAAATTGGGAATACCAGAACACCTAATTGTGCTCATGAGAAATCTGTACATGAACCAGGAGGCAGTTGTTCGAATAGAACAAGAAAAACTCAGTGGTTTAAAGTTGAGAAGGGTATGCGTGAGGGCTGTATACTTTCACCTTATTTCTTCAATTTATACGCTGAGCAAATCATCCGAGAAGCTGGACTTTATGAGAAAGAACATGGCATCAAGATTGGAGGCAGACTCATTTACAACCTGCATCATGCAGGTGACACAACTTTGCTTGCTGAAGTGAAGAGGATTTGAAACATTTACTGATGAAGATCAAAGATCATAGCCTTCAATATGGGTTGTGACTAAACATCAACAAAACAAAAATCCTTATGACTGGGTTAGCACACAACTTCACAATAAATGGAGAAAAGATTGAGGTTGTCCAAGATTTTGCTTTGCTTGACTCTATAATCAACACCCATGGAAGCAGCAGTCAAGAAATCAAAAGATGCATTTCTCTAGGAAAAGCTGTGTAAAAAGATCTCTTTAGAGTACTGAAAAGCAAAGATGTCACATTGAAGACGAAGTTGCGTCTGACTCATGCCATGGTATTTTCAGTGGCATCATATGGTTGTGAAACCTGGACATTGAACAAGAGAGACAGAAAAAGAATTGATGCTTTTGAATTGTGGTGCTGGAGATGTCTATTGAAATACCATGGACTGCCAAAAGAACCAACAAATCTGTCCTAGAAGAAGTGCAACCAGAGTGCTCCTTGGAAGCAAGAATGGCTGGACTGCGTCTTACATATTTCAGACATGTAGTCAGGAGAGAACAATCCCTGGAGAAGGACATCATGTTTGGGAGAGTGGCAGGTCAACGCAAAAGAGGAAAACCCTTCACCAGATGGGTTGACACAGTGTCTGCAACAATGGGCTTAAACATAAATAAGATCGTTTGCCTGGCACAGAATCGGCAAGTGTTTCTATCTGCTGTACCTAGGGTCGCTATGAATCGGATTCGACTTGATGGCACCAAACAACAACAACAACATATTAATTAGCTTTCTCAGCATTATGACAGAGTACCTGGCATAATAACTTAAGAGACAAAGGATTTACTTTATCTCACAGTTTCAGTGGGTTTAGCCTATAGGTCTGGGCCCCATGCTCTGGGGCAAAACATTATGGTGGTAGCAGCATATGGCAGAGGATATTTTTCACCACATAGCAGATGGAAAGCAGAGGACTGGGGACCAGGTATAACATTCAGAGTCATGCCCCCGTGGCCTAATTCATCCAGCTAGGCAATATCTCCTAAAGTTTCCAGAACCTTTAAAATAATGCCATAAGCTGGGGTGCAAGGGTGAAACACATGAAACTGTGTGGGCCACTTTATATTCAAACCATTTCACCCTCCTTTCTTTTGTCCACATTTCAAATGCCTTAGTTTAGTTCCTTATCAGGGCTCACATGGATTACTGAAATTCTTTCTAAATGACTTCTCTGTCATAAGTGACGCACCTCTCTTCATTCTCCATACTGATGCAGAATGATCTTTCTAAAATGTTAATGTCATATTGCTCACTTAAATAAAAGATTCTTTAAAGGATCTCCATCACCTTCATAAGGTCTTATCTATTTGTATATCAATAAGTCCTGCATGCACATACAGCCTAATTTCTTACAAACCACCAGATATACAGTGTTCCAACTAATGTCATGCTATCGAAAAATCTTAGTTTATAAGACTCATTCAGGGACTCACACCTGTATATTTCTGCCCACACAGTTCCACTCACATGAAATTCCTGCTACCTGCTTAGGATAATGTTCTCCAGTTTCATCCACATTGCTATAAATGATGAGTCCTTTCTTTATTGAGGCTAAATAGCATTACATTGTGTGTATATATAAGGTTTTACTAACCCATTCATCCTTTTTTAGAAATTTAGGTTGATTTCATGTATTGGCTATTATGCATAAGGCTTCAGTGAGCAGGGGACTGCAAAAATCTCTTTGAGATATTGATTTTATTTCCTTTGGATCTGTACCTAGAAGTGGAATTGCAGGGTCAAATGGTTATTCTACTTTAAAACTTTTGAGAAATATTTATGCTGTGTTTCATAATACTATACTTATTGTTATTTTAATTAACATTTCCTAATGATCAGTGATGTTAAACATTTTTTATATACTTGGCCTGTTTGAATATCTTCATTTGAGAAATGTTTATTCAGGTTCTTTGCCCACTTTTTAATTGTTTTATTTATTTTTTTTAACTTGCTATTATGTTGTTTTGGGCTGGGATTTGGCTTAGTTGGTAGAGGGCTATGCTGCAGTCTCTGAGGTCCTGAGTTCATTTCCCAGCACCACAAATGGGAGAAGGACCTGGCAATCCACTCCCAAGGCAATCCCGAAACAGTCAGCCATTGAAAACCCTATGAGGGTTACTATGAGTTGGATACCGACTCGATGGCACCTAACAACAACCTAACAATTATGTTGTTTGAGTTCTTCATATATTTTGGATACTAACTCTTTATAGCCTACAGCTGTACCACCATGGCATCCAATCCCGTCAGATCACGGAAGCTAAGCAGGGTTGGGCCTGGTTAGTACCTGGATGGGAGACCTCTTGGGAAAACCGGGCGCTGTAGGCTTGAGAGAAGGACCTGGCAACCCACTCTCCAAAACCAATCAGCCATTGAAATCCCTATGAAAAGCAGAGAAGCACCAGTGTTGTTTCATCTGTTGTACATAGGGTTGCTATGAGTCAGACACCAACTCTAGGGCACTTAACAACAGCCTTTTATCAGTTATATACTTCACAAAGGTTTTTTCCCATCTTGTAGGTTGTCTGTTTACTCTGTTGATTGTTTTGTTTACTGTGCAGAAGCTTTTTAATTTGATACAATCTCATTTATCTACTTTTGCCTTTGTTCATTGTAACGTATCCAAAAACTCCTTGCCAAAATGTCAAGACGCTTTCCTCCTACGCATTCTGCGGTAGATATTTTCTATTTAATTTTGATGGTATTTGAATGAGAATGTTTAGAAAAGTTTTTTGATGAAAAAGCTTTATTCTGTCACTTTTATTACTTTCTGTGGCTTTTCTAAGAGTGCTTTGTCTAGCTCCAAGTTTTGAAGATGATCTACTGTGCTTGCTCACTCTTTCTTTCCTCCTCCTCCTCCTCCTCCTTTGTCTTCTTCTTTTTCCCTCCCTCTGTCTGTCTGTCTTTCTTTCTTTCTTTCTTTCTTTCTTTCTTTCTTTCTTTCGTTCGTTCGTTCTTATTTTGTGAAACAGCATCTTACTATATAGCCTAAACTAGCCTCCTTATCCTCCTGCTTCACCCTCCTGGATGCTAGAATTAAGCTGTGTGCCGTGCTACACAGCTTCTGTTCATTTTTTTATATATAAAAGCTCTATGGTTTTAGGCTTTATATTTACTTCTATGATTCATCCCAAACTATTTTTGTATATGATGTGAATTATAGGTCATGGTTAATTTTTTCCCACTGCAAGTATCCAGTTATTTCAGCACTATTACTTAAAATAATTTGTTCTCAACTGATAACCTTTATAGACATTATGATGTCAGGCAGTATTAATCTTTGAAATTTGGTTGTATATATCCCAGTTTGCTTTTGAAAATGCTCTTGCAATTACTTGTATATTTTCATACGCATTTTAGAATCAGTATCTCGATTTCTACAAAAATCTCTGTTATAACTGATTAGATTTATGTTAATTTTATTATTTATCTATTTTTTTTTGCAATACTGTGGGGTTGAATCAGGACCTTTCATATGCTAGTCAAGTACTCTGTCACTGAATTGCACCCCAGCTCCTTTTTTAATTTTTAATTTTGACACAGAATCTCACTAAGTTGCACAGCCTGCTCCTGGCCTCAAATGTATGATACTCCTATTGTAGCCTCCAGAGTCACTTGGGATTACTGGCATTTGCCAGGCTATATGTTCAATTTACAATAACAGTTTTTACAGCTTTCATTTATTTCTCAATCACAAAAGGCCTCTTAGCTTGAATTTTATTTGTCTCTCCTGTACTGGCTCCTTATGAATCTTACTGACATTATTTTGCATTCCTACTTCTGTGACTTATTCTGATAAATTTATGTCACACTTTGCTGTCTTTTATTTTTTGTCTATGCCAACTGTCTGATATCTCCTCTATTGCATTTCTAATTTCTTATGAGGCATGTGATTGACTAACACCTTAAATTTTAAATGATGGAGTCTCTATCCATTGTGCATTTTTATAGATTTTACATTCACCATTTTCTCACATTTATTTGTGTCCTTACATTTCCACTTAAACTTTTCTTAGATGAACAAACTCTACATTTCTCAATTCATTACTTTTTTTTTTTTTCCTGTGGCACTAAGGATTGAACCCAGGGCCTCGCTCCTGCATGCTTTGCAAGTGCTACTGGACCACTGAGCTGCACCCCTAGCCCCGTTTTTTTTTTTTTTTTTTTTTTTTTTTTTTTTTTTTTTTTTTTTTTTTTTTTTTTTTTTTTTTTTTTTTTTTTTTTTTTTTTACTTTTTGAGAAAGGGTCTCGCTAAATTACGCAGACTGCCCCTGGTCTCGAACTTGCAATCCTCCTCCGTCTGCCTCCCAAGCTGCTGGGATTACAGGCGTGCACTACCACGCCTGCCTGGCAATTTATTCCTTCTTATTTTAACCTTGTCCTTGCATGGCTCCTATTACCAGTCTATGTTGTTGTCAAGTGCTGTTGGATAGGAACTGACTCATAGTGATCCTATGCATGACAGAACGAAACACTGCCCAACACTGTATCATACACACAATCTTTTTGTTATTGTTCTTTGAGCCTGTTGTTGCAGCCACTATGTTTCTTCTTCTTTTGAATTGTGCTATATCAGTACATGGAGGTCCCAGGAAATCTATTCCATTCCCATCTTTAAAGTCAACTCTCCTTTGAGGAGTCAGATCTTCCCCTGTTGTCTTTTGAATGGCTTTCAATCTGAAGGCTCATTTTCTGGCACTATGTATGACAGTGTTTCTCTGCTATTCATAGGGTTTTCAATGGCTAATTATTTTAGAAGTGGCCTGCCACATCCTTTTCCCTAGTCTATCTTAATCTGGAAACTCTCTGAAACCTTTCTATCATGGGTGGCTCTACTAGTATCTGAAATACCAGTAGCATAGCTTTCAACATCACAGAAACACATAAGACACAACAGCATAACAAGGTGACAGAGATTTGGGGGCTTACTAACCTATAGAGACAAAAATTCTAGGCTTTAAATTGCAAATATATTAAGCATATATAATCTCTTTTAATTTTCATGGCAACTATATCATTTTTCTGAATTTACAGTATGGAAATAGAGATTTAGAAATTTTAAATAGTTTCCCAAAGTTGCAGAGGTGGTTAGTGACTCTATTCTTACCCATTGTAATATTAATGTTACTGTAATCTCTTTTAAGCTAAGAATAAATTAGAGGCAGGTGTTCACAATAGGAAAAATACATAAAGTATATGACTTGGGCCTGCAGCTGTAGCCCTGTGGCATCCGATCCCATCAGATCTTGGAAGCTAAGCAGGGTCGGGCCTGGTTAGTACTTGGATGGGAGACCGCCTAGGAGCACCAGATACTGTAGGCTTGGGAGAAGGACCTGGCAGCCCCCTCCCAATCAATCTGCCATTGAAAACTCTATGAACAGCAGAGAAGCCCTGACAATAGTGTTTCACCTGTTGTACGTAGGGCTGCTATGAGTCGGATACCGACTCGACGACGCCTAACAACAACAACAACAAATATGACTTGGAATTTTGACGTTTCTGTTCATGGTTTTATTTGGAATATAACTGTAATTAGTAGGTAAAGACAGACTTTTTTCCCTCATTTCCTTTTTGGATTATGAAAAATACCTTGAAGTTCAGTCCATTATCTTATGCTAGTCTCCTTCATTTCAACAGAGACAAAGTAGCTTAGTTCAAATTAACAACACAGGAACAGCAGGGAGGGTAAGCAACATCATTGTCCATATTGCTCATCAATAATCAATAAACTTATTGTTCCCCTGGCTGCTTTTTCTATTAGCTTTTTTTTTTTTTAACTCTAATTCATTGTCCTGCAGGAGATTTATAAAGTGTCAAGAAATATCTTTCCCTCAGGAATATATAGTTTATGGTCAAAGTGGAAAGAAGTAAACTTCCCCCCTATATTTCTTAGTTGATTCTAACTGGGATCATACAGACCTGAAAGAAGAAGCAGGGAGTCTTTAAAAGATCACAGGCTGATATATTTAGATAAACCTAGCCGTGTAAATATGATGTTCACAGAATCGAGCTCCAAAGAAGCAAAATGAATCACTCCCTCAGAGTAAGACACCTCCAGTAAAAGTCAGGGGTTTCTTTTGTTATAAATAGCAAGAGAAATGAAAATGAATAAAGTCAAATGAAAGGGAAAAATCAAAACCGAGTAACATCATAGTTTTTGAAAATGAATCTATCCTTTGTGAACAGGGACAATAAGAAATTCAAGTAGGAAAAAGGCTCAAGAACAGAAATGAGATGCGGCTTGTTAGAATCAAGGAGATCTGTGTTCTCTCAGGGTATGGTATTATCTCCCTATAACAAAGAGAAAGGTCACTCTTGAGACAGGAAGATGCAGAGATAATTGTGCAATACAAATACCTATGTCAAAGCTGTAAGTGAGGAAAAATGGCAAATAACCAGATGGCAATGGAAGGAATGGGAATGCACTTAATTCTGAGCACTGGTCATTGGGTGGGTGGATTTGGAATGGCTTAGAAATGAGAAGCTGTGAAAAAAGGGAATGCGTTCCCAGCATCACTCACAAGTGGCTATGAGTGACCAATAGAGAAGGTATTTTGAAAGTATATTGCAGAACTAGACTTACTGTTACCATTGTGGATTTTCAGAGTTAAAAGGGAGGAAAGATTACATGATAATACATAAAACAATACTAGCTTTCTCCAAGAGGTTTCTTTGAACCAGTAATTTACAAATTCCTGGATAATTATTCCTTTCCATTTATAGTTATGAATCAGGAAAATTCTTTGCCATTTCTGTAAAAGACTTTTACAATGTCTTCACACGGTGTTTAGGGGAAGGCAAAGGCTGCTTTTAGCAACCAAGAGTTCAAGATCAAAGTGGTGGCAAAGTTTTCTATTCTTTTCTCTCTAAAGTCATATTGGATATTGTTGCACAGCCCAGGAGACAACTTCTAAAATGGTGGTAGCAGTATCATTTAGTTTAAGCTTAAATTGCTTTAAAACACCCCTGGTAATTCAATGCTAAACTTATGCTTGAATGCTTTCAAATACAGAAAACTCAGTACCTCTTGGAGGAATATATTCATCTTTCACCTGGCCAATTTTGATTACTGTGAAAGGCTTACATAAAACCAAAATCTGTCTCCCAGTGACTCCTGATTATCAATTTAGCTCTAGCAGATGGAATAAAAAAGTATTAAGATTAAGTCCTCTGATACATTGATTTAGAGAGCTGCTATGACCCCTCCCTAACTTTCATTTATTTTCTAATCTGTAGTCTAAAAATATCTATATTCTTCAATAACATCTTTAGTAGAATGATATTAGGTTTCTTCATCTTGTTTGTCTTAATGACAGAAATCCCCTCTAAGATATTTATTCTTCCCCTGTGGTACCATATTCTTACCTTATACCATTTTAATTTCTGTGATTCTTATTCTGCTTTCCATGGTAAATTCTCTTTCTCTGGGATCAAAAAGGTCTGGAGTAAGATATATTTTCATATTATTTGTGATTCATAGATAATAAGAGTAATTAATGCTGCTGCTGTTGTTGTTGTTGTTAGGTGCCGTCAAGTCGGTATCTGACTCATAGCGACCCTCTGTACAACAGGGGAAACACTATTGTCAGTGCTTCTCTGCTGTGCATAGGGTTCTCAATGGCAGATTGATTTTTGGGAGGGGGTTGCCGGGTCCTTCTCCCAAATTAATGGTAGCTTCCATGAAATATAACAAAATTTAAAACATTTTAGTGGCTATAGACAATAGGAGTTCAATCCTCATTGATTCAAATCCTACATGGTAGTTATTGATTGGGTACTGCTCCTGGGAATCACCTCTCCATTCAGTGGCTAAGGAAGTCAAGCTCCTTCCATTCCAGGTTACTGCTATCCTTACCACAAAGCTGCCATAGCTATAATAGCACAGGGGTAGGTAGAACAATAAGACATGGGAGAATTATTATAAGCCAAGTTTGAAATATTCCAATGATCACAATTAGTCATATTACCTTATTTAGTGACCAACACCTGGGATGAAGTCTTCACATGTGTCCAGGAGTTAAAGTAGAAGACTTTGTGCATACATAGCATTGTCTCTGTCAGACTTGTCCCTTTCTTTTCAAACACATATGCTCCAGTTTGGTTAGGCAAGTGAGGCAGTGAAGAGTTGTTACATCCGAGAAAGTTTCCTGGAGGAAGTAGAATTTAAAGTAGGCACTGAAGAATGAAAACATTTCAGAAAGAGTAAGGAATGAAGAGAATATTCTGGGTAAGTATGTTGCATGGGTAAGTGTACACAGGAATGCATTCATAGAGCTCTTTCTTCTGGAGTAGTTAAGAGTCTCTGGGGATGTGACTATTTCACACAAAAGATCTAGCACAAAGGTGGCACATGCTTAACCTTACTTGACAGCAATGAGCACATTCATTACTACTTTTGTAGATATCCCTTCAGAATGAGAACTAAGCACATTGATGCTGGGAGATGCGATTTCATTTACTATAATCATTTGCCTCTTGACGTGCATGGTTCATGAAAATGTTGGTATCTTCATATGCATATGTTTCAGATGAGGTGATTTGACTTACCTGGCTTAGGTGAATTTTGACAGGCAATCTCCCCCTACTATCTTTTGTTATTTCAATCTTCAATGATGGTTTTTTGCATCCTTTTGTAATTCCCAATTGTTTTACAGCATCTTAGACCCCCGTGTATATTTTACACTCTTTGAAAAGAGATATATGGATATCCTAATGTCCTCAGTATATTGTGGAAAACTTAAGAAATTGTTACAATGGCATCAATTGTTCAAGTAAGATTTTATGGCTCCATGAGTCCTTAGGCCTCTGGCACTGGAGGTTTTTTCCCCTTCACTTTACTCAGGTTTTTATCCCAACACCACAACAAATAAAAAACCTTGAGTGAGTCTATAAGCCGTCCCATGTTTTTCATCTTTACTAATAGACATTGAAGGAATAACCAGGTCAGTTGATATGATTAACATCATAGTTGGCTGTACTCATTACAGGGACTTTGGTTCCTGTGATCCATCTTCAGAGGTGTGGTACAGAGCTAAACATTAGCAAAATGGTTTATACATCCCATCTTGGCTTCTTCATAGCACATTAGCAACATACAGGTTAAATATTTTACACTTTTATACTTCATTCATAGTGGCCCTTCCACATTTGGTATTATTGATTGGCTTCAACTGTGACACCTCTTTCAAGATCAAAGCATTGAGGGCACTGTGATTGCTAACCTAGGATCTGTCTGCCAAGCATGAAATCTCAATAAGTAAAAAGAAACAAAATAATATCACATCAAAGCTAGTTCATGACCGTCTATGTCTTTCTCAGAAGCATATTTTAATAAGGAATTATAAATCTATGCTAAATTGTAACTTATGTAAGATGATGATGGAGAAGAATGATTAAATCTAAATTAGAAAATAATGAAATTAATCTGATATTTACTCTCTCACCTGAAATGTGTTCTACCTGATATTCCAAGTAATTCACCATATTTCTCTTTCATCTTCATGGGGTTGTATCATTAAATGATTTGAGAAACATAAAATGTGTCAATGGGCTCCCTTTCCCAGGTTGACTCTGTCATGCATGCCACTGCCTTGACTTCTGGGCTGAGACTCTGACATGTTTTGTGGAACTGAGAATCTATTTTTCTCTGACTTAATCTAATGTACAATAAGGACAGGAGTCCAAAGAAGAAGATAAGGGGTCAAAATGGCAGTGTTGGCAATCCAAAGAGCAATAGCTTTTTTCCAGGCAGGTGGATGTAATGAAAAGCCCTAAGCTTGGGAGTCCTTGTGGGGAGTGAAGAGTGAAGGAACTTAGGAGTCCTTGTGGGGAGTGAAGAGTTCTTTGAAAAGATAAGCTCTCTTTAGGAAACAAAGACTTAGCTTGGAACACTCCCAGTGTTTTACTTCTGTTATTTATTCTTTGACCTCACACAGAAAAGAAAAAAAAAATTCACCCAGGGAAGACACATTAAATCATATCTTTAATTATTTATTTATTTATTTATTGTTGTTGTTGTTGTTAGATGCCATTGAGTCAGGTCTAACCCACAGTGATGCTGTGTACACCAGGAACATGATCATTTTTATGTTTAAACCCATTGTTTTAGCCACTGTGCCAATCCATCTAGTTGAAGGTCTTTCTTTTTTTGTTGACCTGTCATTCTCCCAAATGTGATATCCTTCTCCAGGGATTGGTTCCTTTTGGTGTTGTGTCCAAAATATATCAGACACAGCCTAGCCATCCTTGCTTCCAAGGAGCACACTGGTCATACTACTTCTATGACAAATCTGTTGATTCCTTTGGCAGTCCATGGTATATGCAATATTCCTCTCCAGCACCATAATTCATAAGCATTAATTCTTCTTCTATCTTCCTTATTCAATGTTAAGCTTTCACAGTCATATGATGCAGCTGAAAATACTATGGCATGGGTCAAGTTCACGTTTGTTGTCAATCTCTACTTTTCAACACTTTAGAGAGGTCTTTCACAACAGCTTTTCCAATGCAATGCGTCTTATGATTTCTTAACTGCTGCTTCTGTGAGTATTGATTGTAGAATCAAATAATGTAAAATCTTGGAAAACCTTAAACTTTTCTCCATTTATAAAATTTCTTACTGACCCAGTTGTAAGGATTTTTCTTTTGTTAATATTGAGGTGCAATCCATACAGAAGGCTGCATTCTTTGATCTTCATCAGTAAATGCTTCAAATTTTGAGTTTCAGCAAGCAAAGTTGTGTCAACTGATTAATGCAGGTTGTTAATTAGTCTTCCTCCAATTCTGATGCCCTCTTCTTCTTCATAAAATCCAGTTTATTTATTTGTTTTTATTATTTTTTTAGTTATTTGCGGTACTGGGGTTCAAACTCAGAGATAGGGAAGAACTCTGCCATTGTCCTATAACCCTAGCCCTGAAACCACATCTTTAATTCTCAGCAACTTTTTAAAGAGGTTTTCCTCTCTTGCCTGAGCTTAGGAGCTATGTTCTTCAGCCAGTGAACTGAAGCTTTCCAGAAAGTTCTGAGTATCATAACCTTGTTGAAGCCATGAATCCTAGTCACTACTGTATGTTGTCAGGCACTCCTGGGTTCTGGCAATACACTCAACTAATGTTAGAATGAAGATATTAGATAGAATCCATTCCTCTAAGGTTTAAGCTCTCAAATTAACTCTGAAAAGAATTTACTCTTTAGAAGTCAAAATATGCTCCTCTCTAGGCATATTTGGCTGAACAATGATATGACTATCTCCAATATCAAGGTTGTTGTTGTTAGGTGCTGTGGAGTTGGCGTTCGACTCATAGTGACCCTATGTACAACAGGTGAAACACTATTGTCAGTGCTTCTCTGCTATTCATAGGGTTTTCAATGCACATTGTTTTTTGTGGGGAATGGATTGCCAGATCCTTTTCCCAAGCCTACAGCATCTGGTGTTCCCAGGTTTTTTGCCATGCAAGTACTAACCAGGCTCAACCCTGTTTAGCTTCTGAGATCTGACAGGATTGGACGCCACAGTGTTATGGCTGCAGGCAATATCAAGGTTAGGAAAAGGAAAATCATAAATAGAAGAACCAGCCAAGGGGTGGAAAAAAGCAAAGACATTTCTTAAAATGATATACCCGGTGAGGAATCAGGGTAGTTTAGGACCTAAGAAAGCTTTAACACCCTAAAATTTGAATGTAAAAAAAAAACCCCTCAAGAATAAAAGCCTTACTAAGATGTTTAATTTTAAAAAAAGCATTCTATTGATGACAATGTTAATGCTAATGCTCATGTTAATGATGCTGATGATATTAAATGTTGATATAATGATAATCCAGGGAAGGTATGGTTTGAGTTGTTTATATATATTAATTTAATCATCATAATTAATATGTCAATAAGACTATTAACATATCATGTTTTACATATGAGGAAATCAAGTCTCAAGAATATAGAGTAACTCCCTCAAGGTACCTAAGTAACAAAAAAGTTACGTGAGCCAAGATTTTAACTCAAAGTATGTTAATTGAACATTTTGTATATAGAAGCCAAAAAAATCACCAGTACAATTCTATGGGGGAAAATGGAGAGTTATTACAGTGAAAAAATTAGTGCAACTATTAAGACAGAAATAAAAGACATGCAGCTGGACCTGCATATCTCCTGGCCTGGTATCATTCCTCTGCTATAGTTTTGTCTTCTGCTTTTATTCAAGAAGTAGAACCAAGTTAGAATATAATTCAAGGAAGAAAAACTACAGATATTTAAATGTAGGTCTTTCATGCTGGTAAGAGCTGGGATCTTATTATCTATAGATGTTACTTTCTCACAGATATTTCTCTTATCCACTCTTTTCCACTTTCTTATCTTATTCACATATGAAAACTCATGTGGTCCACAGATTGTCTATCTCTTATTCAATCTCTCTCATTCACTGAGTTTTATATTCTTTCTGATCTTATCTTCAGAACTTATTCTAGCTGCGCAATTATTCTTTTTTCTTAGTAAAATTTTCCATTTTTCCTTTCTTTGATTAATGCTTATATCAGATTCAATCACGTTTGGTTGAAAAGACACATATAATGAAGATATGTGTTTCAAAGATAGATTTTTGTTAACATTTTAAACCATGAACATATGCAAATATTCACCAAAAAAATTAAAAATGGAATTAAAAAACAAAGCATCTCATGTTGATTTAAGTTTCATGCCTAAAATAAATCTTGCATATTTTAACTAATCATTTCAAAGAACAGAGGAAAGGAGATACAATTTATATTCACTTCTCTACATAACTCACCTCAAAAACTTTTCTAGTCTGGATACCTTTTTGAAATACTAGACAAAATATCTGCCATAGATCCATGAACAAAGAACAAGAACAGAACCATGTGATAAAAGCCTCATGTCCAAAAGGTCCACAATTCAGATTATCTGGGCTTTCATAGTGGAATGTTCTGTTAGGAGAAGAATCAGCCTAGAGGAGAAACATGTACATGTAGTTAAGTTACAAGAGATAGAATTCTTAAGGGCTTATAGTCATATTTTTCTTAAAGGTCATCTGTAGGACACCTATATCAAAATCACCTGTATATGTATAAAAGTCAGAATCCAGATCCCCTTCCTAGATCAACTAACTTCTTCCTCCGAATATGATCAAATAAAAAAGAAAATATAAGCTACTTCCTTCATTTGTTGTTGTTGTTAGGTACCATCGACTCGGTATCCAACTCATAGTGACCCTACGTACTACAGGCAAAACACTATTGTCAGTGCTTCTGTGCTATTCATAGGGTTTTCAATGGGGAATTGATTTTTGGGAGAGGGTTGCCAGGTCCATCTCCCAAGCCTACAGCACTGGGTGTTCCCAGGCGGTCTCCCATCCAAGTACTAGCTAGACCTGACACTGCTTAGCTTCTAAGATCTGAGGAGATCGGATGCCACAGGGCTATGGCTACAGGCATACTTCCTCCAGAGGTCAAATAAAAATCCCTCCAATGAACAATGGTGAGTACCATATCTCTTTTAGAGAGATCACTAACTTGGTCATATTTTATGATAGCAGGATGACTGTTGACTGTTTGGAGGAAGGCCTGAGGATGGAGAAGAGACTGGAAACCAAGTGGCTATTGCAATAACCGGGCAAAGGCTGAAGGGAGACTGGACTAATAAGTGGAAGTGAGAAGAGAGAGCACAGGAGAGTCAAGAGGCATTTCATAGATATAGGTGGCAAAATTTTGTAGCTGATTGATTGGCTTTAGATACAGTAGGTAGTGGCGTATTTCTAGATTTAATGTTGAAAGGATTTATGTCTTGCATATGTTGATTCATTGGTTTAGACTATCTCTTGCATCTCTTAGCTCCACTTTCCAGTGATGTTACTTAGTCTAATGATTCATTTGTCTGTGCCTGAATTATTCAGTAAAATTGTCTATGTACATTATGCCGATTCTCCAAAATGAATTTAATGCTAACTTTTGGGAAAGAATGCTGTGTTGAAGGAGGGTGTGGTTACCGTACACTTACAGTACACTTCATCAGCCTGCTCTATCATATGCTCAGTTTTATGGTAAGATAAGGAGGCCACGTGATTTACATGCCCATCCAAATTACAGGGAATGAAAGATCACTTCATTGAAGAGACTGTAAACTTCAGAGTAAATCCATTCCAAAACAGTGACTTTAATAATTTCTTTCATTTGTGCTAGAGATGGAGAACTAGGGTATTAGGAGAATAAATGGGTCATTGAGCTAAGAAAATAGTACTAGAATGATAATGATATAATCAAGCTTCTCAAAAAACAAGGATGCTGAAAAGGGGTGGTGAAATTAGGTATCATGACAGTCTTAGAAGTATACACTTACGTAGAATAAAAGTCAGACTTTTGAAGGAAGACATATAAACAATATTCTAAAAGTAGGAGGAGGTATTTTGAAATAGCCAGGAATATGAAGTTTAAAAGAAAGCTATTTAATCCGGAAACTTGTGTTCAAGTGTTCCCAACAATGGATTGCAGCAAGACCTCAAGAGCACCAGAAAAGATATCATGATATCATGGGCAATACAACTTAAAGAACTGCCCTTCAAGTTTTTTGTTTGTTTGTTTGTTTGTTTGTAAAATTGTTTTCTGTGAGGATGTTTTGGGTTGAGACTTAATACCATTTAAAATGGAGTGCTAACATGGCTCAGGTTTTTATAGCATCTTTATATCCAGTCCATTGATGATGTTCTTCAGTTCATGCCCCAACTCCAGGGTCAATTATATGTGGATAAGACTGGCAGGCTGGACTGCATTTTTGTAAACTTTGCAGCATAAATACCATATTTCTTTAGCTGTTCACCTGTTGAAGAATACTTGGGATCCCTGGCCACCACCCCTGACTCTTGTCCATTACCAATAAAACTTAATTTATTTTAAAAATTCATTGTGGCTGTTGAGTAGAGGATGCATTACAATGAACAAGACTGAAGCAACAAGGGTCATGAAGGAGACCATCCCTGTGGACTCCATGGCAATTCTGGGACACCACCGTGGAGGATCCCTTACCCTGTACCCAGTGGGCATAGGGGACCAGTCAGTCTATGTGGCATAGATATTACTCCGAGCCTGCAGTACCTAAATATCTCCCTTTGTGAAATTATTTCTTTTGAAGGGAAAAGGCAGAGGCAGAGAAATGTAGTATCCATGCTTTTAAGAAGACACAGATCTGAAAGTCAAAATAGTTTATGTTTAATGGGTGAAATTAGTGTAAAAGAGAACAACAAAATTTTTTAGCAATAAAAAACATTCACCAAAATCAAAGGCATGAACATGCCAGCTGGCTTTCATAAATGTGTTTTGGGTCACATATATCATGCTAAAAATGTAAATGGATGGGATCTTTCCTAAGGAAGGTCAGAAAAATTTTGAGTTACAGAGTGCAATTATTTTTTCTCTTGCTCTTAGCGACCAGCACAATTAACTGCACTCTAGTCTCTCCTACATGTGAGAAGCATTAGTCAGGTTGATGTCTTAGTGAAATAAATTTAAGGAGGGCTACATTCCCTGCTTGAGGTATGTCTTTTGTCAGCAATATTAACCTGGAATAGTTTGATCATAGTTATTATGGAGATAATACTGTACCTCATTTCTGGTTGCTAGGAAATTGGTGCTTGATGTTTTGGGAAAATTATTTTCTGACATAATTTTATTCCTTATCCCTGTATGGGGATTTTAAGCTACATTTTTAAAGTGCTTTTGCAGCTACACTCATCATAATAGACACAATATCAATATTTTAGAGTAGCCTCCCATTCCCAAGTATGCCATCATTCTTCATATTATCCTTTGACTTTTTATTTACATGTGAAATAAATTGAGACTACTGAAGCAGCTTCTAAGATGCCAGTTGGTATTTTTACAAAGAAATAAAGCTTCTGTTCTATTTTAAGCATGAACATTAATTGAATACTGAAAATCTGCTATGCACTAAGTGTGGTACTCTGTTCCCAACAGATTGTTGTTATTAGGTGCCATCAAGTGGTCTCTGACTCAGTGACACTCAGAGGGTTTTTAGTGCCTGATTATGTTTTTAGTTTAACTTTTTATTGGTTATTGTTACTAATTTTCACTAATCTTCACCAACAATTTACCTTTGTTGTATACTCAAATTTTGTACAACATAGAACTTTTTTGCTACTAAAATTTTTATTGGAAATTTTTCATGTACAATTTAATGGGTTTCATTATGACATGGGTTTCACTGTGACATTTCCATATATGCATTTCATTGTGCGTTGCTCACATAACTTCCTCCTTACCCTCTCATGACCCTCCTCTCCTATCCTCACCCCTCCAATAATCTCCTTTCTACTTGCATGTCTTTTTGTGAGAATATTTATCTACATACATGCATCCTGATTTTAAGTCCAAACTGTTTTCTATAGTTATCTACCTTTTTACATTCTCAGCAGTATTAGATGAATGATCTAGTCCATTTACATTATTGGTAGCCTTTGGTATTATTGCTATTATGATGATGATTATTTATTTTAGCTATTCTTATAGGTTTTTTTTTCTATCTTTCCATTTTTTTTCCACCATACTAACAAAGTTGTGCTGTTTACATTGAGGTTGATCTTTCCCCCTTCATCCCTCCTCCTTGGCCCTCCTACCCTCCCTTATTCTCCAATCATCACATCCCTCTGCTAGAACCCTCCCTCCTTCTTCCACTCCTAAAATTGTCCCTTCTACACTAAGTTTAATTGAGCTTTTAATTATGTTTCAATTTATGTATATGAGTTTTTCCTTCTGTTAAATTTGATTCAGCTCCCACATATGAGAGAGAACATATGATATTACTCTTTTTGGGCTTGTGTTTGTTCACTTAAGATGATGTTCTCCAAATCCATCCTTTTGCTGCAAATGGTATTATTTCACTTTTTAATTGTTGAGTAGTATTCCATTGTGTATCTGTATCACAATTTTTAAATTCATTCTACTGTTGATGGGTACTTTGGTTGATTCCATATCCTTGCTATTATGAAAAGTGCTACATTGAATATGGAGATGCAGATGTCTCTGTGGTATGATGACTCATGTCCCATTGGGTATATTCCCAGTAGTAACATAACTGGGTCATATGGCAGATCTATTTTTAGTTTTCTGAGGTAACTCCATATTGATTTCCAAAGTGGTTGAACCAATTTACAGACCCACCAGCAATGTAAGAGGGTTACCTTTTATCCACAACCTCACCGGCATTTGTTGTTATTTGTTTGATTGATCTTGGCCATTCTTACTGGAGTAAGGTGGAATCTCAGAGTTGTTTTGATTTGCATGTCCCTAGTAGCTAGAGATATTGAACGCCTTTTTCATGTGTTTCATTGTCTTATGAACTTCTTTATTTGAGAACTATCTGCCCACTTCCTCTGCCCACTTGTGTATTGGATTATTTGTTGTCTTGGGAGTTGCTCTCTTGAGTTTTTGTAAATTCTGGAAATTAGTCCTCTGTCCATTGTATAGGATGTGAAGATTTTCTCCCATTCAGTGGGGACTTCCTTGACTCTACTGATTGTTTCCTTTGCTGCACAGAAACTTTTAAAATTTCATATAATCCCATTTATCTATTCTTGTTGCAATTTCCTGAGCAACTAGAGTCTTATTAAAGAAATGCTTTCCTATGCCTATATGTTGAAGCATACTGCCTATATTTTCATCTAGTAATTTTAAAGTTTGTGGTTTTAAGTTGAAGTCTTTTATCCATTTCAAGTTAACTGTTGTGCCTATTGAGAGGTGCTGGTCTATTTGCATTTTTCTGCAAGCGGATATCCAAGTTTCCCAGCACCATTTGTTGAAAAGGTTATCCTTTCCACAATTTGCCTGCTTTGCTCCTTTGTAGAAAATCAGGTGACTATAGATGCATTGGTGTGTCTCTGGGTCCTCTATTCTTTTCCACTGGTCTTCAGACCTATTTTTGAGCCAGTACCAAGCTGTTTTTGCTATTACAGCCCTACAGTATAGTTTAAAGTCAGGGATTGTGATCCTGCCTACACTAGTTCTGCAGGTTAAGAGAGTTTTGGCTATATGTTTTCTTTTGTGTTTCCATATGAATTTTTTAATAATTTTTTCTATTTCTGTAAAGTATGTCATTGGAACTTAAATGGGGATTGCATTAAATCTATAGATTGCTTTTGGGAAAATAGCCATTTTCACAATATTGATTCTCTCAATCCACAAACAGGGGAGGTCCTTCCACCTTTTAGTATTCTGTGATTTCTTTATTTAATGTTTTGAAATTTTCCTTGTAGATATCTGCAGGATCTATTATTAGAATGATTCCAAGGCATTTAAGTTTCTGGTGGGCTATTGTGAAAGGCATTGTAGTTTTAATTCCCTTCTCTTCCTGCTCACAGTTGGTGTAAAGAAAGGCTACTGATTTTTGAGTATCTGCCCCTTTGCTAAAGGAGTTAATTATGTCTAAAAGTTTTCTTAAGGAAATTTTGGGGTCCTTTAGGTAAAGTATCATGTCATTGGCAAATAAGTATAATCTGACCTCTTCTTTGCCTATCTGTATCCCTTTAATTTCTTTATCTAGTCTAGTTGTTCTGGTTAGGACTTCAATCACAATGCAAAATAAGATAGGAGAGAGTGGACATACTTCTCTTCATAGAGATCTTAGAGGAAATGGTTTCAATTTTTCTCCATTTAATATGATGTTGGCTGTAGGTCTGTCATAAATGGCCTGTATGATGTTAAGGTATTTTCCAGTTATGCCTATCTTCTCTAGGGTTTTTATCATGAAAACATGTTGCAGTTTGTCAAAGGCCTTCTCAGCATCAATTCAGAGGATGATGTGATTTTTGTTTGCAAGCTTCTTGGTACATTGAATTACGTTAATCAATTTTCCTTTGTTGAACCAGCATTGCATCTGTTGAATAAATCCCACTTGGTCATGGTGAATAATCTTCTTAATATGTTGCTGAATTTGGTTTGCCAGAATTTGGAGAATTTTTGCATTTATGTTCATTAGGGAGATTGGTCTATAGTTCTCTATCTTAGATGTATCTTTGCCTGGTTTAGGTATCAAGGTGATGGTAGCTTTGTAGAATGAGTTTGGAGATGCTCCCTCCTTTTCTACTTTTGGAAGTCATTTGAAGAAAACTGGTTTTAATTCTTCTTTGAAAGTTGGGAGAATTCTTCTGTGAACCCATCAGGTCCTGGGATCTTCTTTCTTCGGAGACTTTTTATTACCTTTTCTATTTCAGCATATGTAATGGGTTTGTTTATGACACTTATGTCCTCTGGGGTTAATTTTGGTAAATGTTGTGTGTTAATAAGTTCATCCATTTCTTCTGTATTTTCATATTTTTGGGAATACAATTACTCAAAATATTCTCTGATGATTTTCTTCATTTCGTTGGAATTGGTGGTTATGATTCCTTTCTCATCTCTAATTTTCACGATTTTGGCCTTTTCTTTTTTCTTTTTGATGAGATTGGCTAGGGCAGCATCTATTTTATTAATCTTTTCAAATATCCAGCTCTTAGTCTCATAAATTCTTTGAATTATCTTTCCAGATTCTAATTGAGATACTTCTGCCTTAATCTTGATAATTTCTTTCTGAGTGCTCCTATTGGGATTGATTTTTTATTGGCTTTCTAGTGCCTTGAGATGTATCATTAGGTCATTTATTTGGCTCATCCTTACCTTATTGATGAAGGCACTCAATGCTATGAACTTCCTTCTTAGAACTGCTTTTGCTGTATCCCATATGTTTTGGTAGAATGTGTTTTCATCCTCATTTGATTGCAAGAATTTTTAAATTTCTGCTTTAATTTCTTCAATAACTCATTGATCATTCAGCAGTATATTATTTAGTCTTCATGAATTTGTAAAATTTCTGGTGTTTTTCTTGGTTTTGAGTTCCAATTTTATTTCACTGTGGTCTAATAAGGTACAGGGGATGATTTCTACTTTTTTGTATTTATTGAGGCTACTTTTGTATAATAAAATGTGATCTATCCTAGAGAAAGTTTCATGTGGTGCTGAAAAAATATGTGTATTCCTCAACAGAGGGATGGAATATTCTGTAGATATCTGTGAATTCCAGTTGGTCTACGATGCCGATTAAGCTTGGCATTTCTCTGTTGATTTTTTGTTTTGACCTGTCTTGACAAAAGTGGGGTATTGAAGTCTCCCATAATTATTGTGTCTAGACCAATGTAATCCTTTATTTCCCATAAAGTTTGTTTTATGTAGGTAGGTGCCCCTATATTTGGAAAATATATACTAAGTAACATTATTGGTTCCTGATTGATTGTTCTTTTTAGTAATACGTGGTGTCCTTATTTATCTCTTATAATTCACTTTGGATTGAAAGTTAAACTATCTTAAATTAGTATTCTGACACCTAGTCCCCCGCCCCTACTTGGTATATTGTTTTCCAGCCCTTATTTCTCAACCTATTACAGTCTTTGTGGGCTAGGTGAGTCTCTTGAATGGCACATATTGAGGGTGTATGTTTTTTCACCCACTGGCCAGCTTATGTCTCTTAATTGGTGAGTTAAGACCTTTTACATTAACAGTAAATATTCAGACATGTTTATTATTATGCATCTAGTCAGTATTTATTATTGGCTTTTGATTCATGTTTATCTAATTTATTTCTTGATTTCCTCTCATGTTGATTGTTCATTTCTTTGATCTTCTCTGTAGGGTTGTCCTATCTTCCCTGTATGTGGTAGTAGATTGAGGATCCTCTGTAATGCTGACTTGGTGGTTGCAAATCATTTGAATGTGACAATATCATGGAATGTCTAATACTCCTCATCTATTTTATAAGATAACATTGCTGTGTAATGTATTCTTGGTTGGAAGTTGTTCTTTGTCAGATCATGGATTATACATAAACAGACCTTTCTAGCTTTCAATGTTGATGTGAAGAAGTCTGCAGTTATTTCAACGAGTTTACCTTTAAATTTCAGTTGGTGTTTTTCCCTAGGTGCTTTCAAAACTGCTTCTCTGATGTCAAATTATTTGTACAATAATGTGTCATGGGAATTATCTGTTTTGGTCTATTCTGGGTGGAGTTATGAATGAGTCGATTGTGTAAGTATTCAGTTCTTGCATTACATTTGGAAAAATTTCCCTCAAAATGTCTTGGAATAAATTTCCTCTTGTATTGCTTTCTGCTCCCTCAGGGACTCCATGAATTTTTAAATTTCACCTTCTTATCTTGTCTCAAACCTCTTGTAGACCTAGCTTGTATTGCTTCATCATTTTCTCCATCTTAGCTTGCATGAAGTTAATATCTTGTATTCCTTCCTTCATGTATGAAATCCTCTGTTCAGCTTCATCCAGTCTCGATGTTGAGGATTCTATTGAAGCATTTATTTCACTCAGCTTGCCTTGCATCTCAAACATTGCATCTTGATTTTTTTATGACTACTTCTAGCTATAAGAGGAGTACAGGGTTCAGATGAGATACCTTCTTCTCCAGGATCTCAAGGGTGCTGGTGGTGTTAGCTTTGATATCTCTTAGCATATTAGTAATCAAAATTCGGAATCTGATTCTGACAACTCCAGAAATAAGGAGTGTTTTTTATTGTCTGTTGAGAGGCTTTTGTCTGTGAGATCTTTGCATCCAGCATGCCCTCTCATGTTTAGTGTATCATTTTGCTGAGGCTTGCCCATTCATTCATCTGGGAGTTAGATTCCACCTCCTGCGAATGTGAAGATTCTCCCTGACATTCTTTTGAGGTTGGGTGATGATCAGTCTCTGGTACTTTTCTCTCACTCCCTCATCCCACTCTCACATAGAAAGCTGGCAGGTCTGGGGAAGGGGATTTTGTGAAGCATACCTCCAGCAGAGGATGATGGCCATACTGGTCTCTTGGGCTGGCCTGGGTTTCAGGATGCTCTTGGGGACCCACCCTGTGGGGTACTCCATTTGTGCCACATTAGCAGAGAGGCAGCCTGTCCCCCACTGCTCCACCAAGATCCCTAGCTCCCCTGCAGAGCTCACATTCCACGATCTCAGCTCAGAGAGTGTAGCCCAAATGGCAACAGTGGATGATGGCAAGCCAGATCCTGATGCTGGGCTCACTGCCCTCTTGTGTGACCTGACCCCCACTAAACTCACTTGAGGATCCCCTGCTGCAGTGGGCAGGATGATATTGTGCTACAACAGTGAATCTGGGGCCTGTGCTCCAATGTGGGACTCGTGCCATCCCGTTCTGTGGCAAACTGCATGGTTAGGACCTCCATTGCAGGGGAAGTACTGCTGTGCTGGCCATACTCTTGGAGCCTGGACACCCTTTGTCCTATCCTATTGCCCTAAGCCCCGCTGCATTCACTTGCTGCTCCCATGCTGCAGTGGGTGGGATGATATCATGCAACTCCTAGAGGGTCTGTGGTCCATGCTCCCCTGTGGGACCTGTGCCCCACTGTTCTCCTATTGCAAACCCATGACCAGCACCTCTGCAGCAGTGTTATTGTAGGCATGCATCTGCGACCATATGTGGTTTCTAAGACTCACTCAACAGTTGCTCTCCATGGAATGCTACATGTGTCTTATCAGCAGGATGTTGATGGGTTTCCAGGGCTGCACTCCTCAGGGGATCTGAACTCCAGATGCCCTTGTGAAATTTTCCCCTGGGCTGTATGTTCTCCATACTCTTTGATCCAGGGGATGGGGGATCTTCTACAGTGGAATCGCTAGTTCTTCTCCACTTTTGGTTTTCGATCTTGTTGACCTCTGGAGTCTCTCCACCCTCTGTGCAATCCAGGTGGTGCTGGAGGAATTGCTGGTGGGTTTTCTGGTGGCCCAGTTCTGTGTAGATGACAATTTTCTCTTCCCAGTGGAGCAATTCTCCACATTTCTGGTGGTGCCCTCTCACTGACCTGCCACACTGATTCCTTCTCCCCTTTCAAAAATTCCTCCATCATCCCAGTACTTACAGAGCATGCAGGTGTGAGGCCCTGGGTTCAACACCCAATACCACACACACAAAAAATTATTCCACCATTGATGATATTTACCTAACTTTGTGGATTTTTTTTTTTTAATACACCACTAGGTCTTATATGGGCTGGGATTTGGCTCAGTGGGTAGAGCGCTGCGCTGCAGTCTCTGAGGTCCCGAGTTCAATTCCCAGCACCACAAAAATGGGAGAAGGGCCTGGCAATCCACTCCCAAGGCAATCCCGAAGCACTCAGCCATTGAAAACCCTATGAGGGTTGCTATGAGTCGGATACCGACTCGACGGCACCTAACAACAACAACAACAACAGGTCTTATATAACTTATTTCTTTGTCTGATTGGTCAATATGAGTTCTAAGCCATTCTTTAAGCTCTCCTATCTCTCCATTCAAAATGAGGAGAAACAACTGTAAACATCCATTAATAATTGGAACATGGAATGTATGTAGTTTGAAGCTAGGAAAATTAAAAATCATTAAAAGAGAAATGGAGTGCATAAACATTGCATCAGTGAGCTAAAATGAATCAACATGGGCCACTTTGAGTCAGATAATCATATGGTCTACTATGCTGGGAATGACAAACTTAAGAGAAATGGGGTTGCAGTCATCATCAATAAAGACATTTCAAATTTTGTCCTGAAATACAATGTTGTCAGTGGTAGAATAATATCCATACGTCTACAAGGAAGGCCAGATATGACTATTATTCAAATTTATGCACCCACCACTAAGGCCACAAATGAAGAAAGGGAAGATTTCTACCACCTTCTGTAATCTGAAGTAGATCAAACATGCAGTCAGGTTGTACTGATAATTACTGGTGACTGGAACAAAATGGTTGGAAACAAAGAAGGTTCAGTAGTTGGAAAATATGGTCTTGGTGATAGAAATGATGTGGGAGATCGCATGATAAAATTTTGTCAGACCAATGACCTCTTCATTGCAAATACATTTTTTCAACAACATAAACAGCGGTTATACACATGGACATCACCAGATGGAACACACAGGAATCAAATTGACTATATATGTGGAAGGGCTGGGATTTAGCTCAGTTGGTAGAGTGCTGTGCTGCAGTCTCTGAGGTCCTGAGTTCAATTCCCAGCACTGCAAAAATGGGAGAAGGACCTGGCAATCCACTCCCAAGGCAATCCTGAAACAGTCAGCCACTGAAAATCCTATGAGGGTTGCTATGAGTCAGATACCGACTCAATGGCACCTAAGAACATATATGTGAAAAGAGATGATGAAAATCCTCTATATTAAATATCAAACCAAGACCAGGTGCTGATTGTGGAACTGGACCATCAAATTCTCACATGCAAGTTCAGATTGAAGCTGAAGAAAATTAGAACAAGTTTTTGAGAGCCAAGTTATGACCTTGAGCATATCCCACCTGAGTTCAGAGACCACCTCAAGAATAGGTTTAATGCATTAGATACAAGTGATAGGAGACAAGACGAGTTGTGGCATGACATAAAATATATCATTCAAGAAGAAAACAAAAGGTTATTAAAAGACAAGAAAAAAAGAAAGGTCCAAATTACATGTCAAAAGAGACCCTGGACCTTGCCCTTGAACATAGAGCAGCTAAAGTAAAAGGAAGACATGATGATGTTAAGGATCTAAACAGAAGATTTCAAAAGGCAGCTCCAGAGGACAAAAACATATATTATAATGACATGTGCAAAGAGCTGGAGGCAGAAAACCAAAAGGGAAGAACACTCCCTGTGTTTCTCAAGCTTAGGGAAGTGAAGAAAAAATTCAAGCCTCCAGTGGCAATAGTGAAAGATTCTACAGTGAAAATATTAAACGATGAAGGAAACATCAAAAGAAGATGGAAGGAATACAGAGAGTCATTAATAAAAAAGAATTGGTAGATGACCAAACATTTCAAGAAGTTGCATATGAAGAGGAACCAATGGTATTGAAGGATGAAGTGGAAGCCACCTTGACAGGGCTGGCAAAACACAAGGCTCCAGGAATTGATGGGATACCAATAGAGATGTTTCAACAAACAGATGCAGCACTGGAGGTGTTAACATGTTTGTGCCAACAGATTTGGAAAACAGCTACTTGGCCAACTGACTGGAAGAGATCCATATTTGTGCCTATTCCCAAAAAATGGAATCGAACTGAATGTGTAAACTATCGGACAATATCATTAATATCACACACCAGTAAAATTCTACTAAAGATTATTCTGAAGTGACTGCAGCAGTATATAGACAGGGAATTACCAGAAAATCAAGCGGGATTCAGAAGAGGGCGGGGAACCAGGGACATCATTGCTGATGTCAGGTGGATATTAGCTGAAAGCAGAGAATATCAAAAAAATGTCTATCTGTGTTTTATTGACTATGCAAAAGCATTTGATTGTGTGGATCATAACAAATTATGGATAAGACTTCAGAAAATGGGAATACCAGAACTTCTAATTGTGCTCATGAGAAATCTGTACATGAACCAGGAGGCAGTTGTTTGAATAGAACAAGGAAATACTGAATGGTTTAAAGTTGAGAAAGGTGTGTGTCAGGGCTGTATACTTTCACCCTATCTCTTTAATTTATATGCTGAACAAATATTTCGAGAAGCTGAACTTTATGAGAAAGAACATGGCATCAAGATTGGAGGAAGACTCATTAACAACCTGTGTTATGCAGATGACACAACTCTCCTTGCTGAAAGTGAAGAGGATTTAAAACATTTACTGATGAAGATCAAAGATCATAGCCTTCAATATGGGTTATGACTAAACATCAACAAAACTAAAATCCTTATGACTGGGTCAGCACGCAACTTCACAATAAGTGGAGAAAAGATTGAGGTTGTCCGAGATTTTGCTTTGCTTGGCTCTATAATCAACACCCATGGAAGCAGCAGTCAAGAAATCAAAAGATGCATTTCTCTAGGAAAAGCTGTGTAAAAAGATCTCTTTAGAGTATTGAAAAGTAAAGATGTCACATTGAAGATGAAGGTGCATCTGACTCATGCCATGGTATTTTCAGTGGCATCATATGGTTGTGAAAGCTGGACATTGAACAAGAGAGACAGAAAAAGAATTGATGCTTTTGAATTGTGGTGCTGGAGATGTCTATTGAATATCCCATGGACTGACAAAAGAACCAACAGATCTGTCCTAGAAGAAGTGCAACCAGAGTCTCCTTGGAAGTAAGAATGGCCGGACTGCGTCTTACATATTTCGGGCATGTAGTCAGAAGAGATCAATCCTTGGAGAAAGACATCATGTTTGGAAGAGTGGCAGGTCAACACAAAAGAGGAAAACCCTCCACCAGATGGATTGACACAGTGTCTGCAACAATGGGCTTAAACATAAATAAGATCGTGTGCCTGGCACAGAATCTGGAGATGTTTTGATTTGCTGTACATGGGGTCGCTATGAGTTGGACTTGACTCGATGGCTCCTAATAACAACATGATGTTTATTATAAGTCCCTAGCAGTTACCATTTATCACATAAAGGAAGTTTATTTGGAGTATGTAAAATATTTTTCTATGTCAATGTTTAAATTTCACCAGATAATTTTTCTGCCTTTGTTGTGATGATTAAATATTTGAAGCTTAATGTTAATAAGGTAGTTACTTAAACTGATTGATTTTCAAATGAGGAAAAAATTCTCAAATACCTAGAATAAAACCTACTTGATCATGATACAGTAAGATTTATTATTGACTATTTTTATTTAATACAGCATTTTGCATTTGTGTTTATGAGAGATACTGACTTATTAATTTCCATTCTTACAACATTGTAAGATTTTGACATCAGTAATACATTGGCTTCCTAATGTCAGTTAAGAAGCATTCTGTGAGAATGATGTGACATTCCACTCTCAAAGCAATCTTGTAACAGCAATGAAAATCCTATTGGGGTCAGTATGAGTCAGACCCAACACAATGGCACCACTAACAACAAAAATTCTTGAATAAATAAGTGTAGGAAGGTAATATTTTTCTTTAAACATTGGAAAAAATGTTCTGTGACTATATGTTGGGTAGGTGTTTCTGCTTTTTTGTTTAGCAAGCTCCCCATTTATAACTTTAATTTCTTTAAAAGTCATGGAGCTATTCCATTTCTAAAATGTTCTCACTTGTCAATTTAACAAGTTTTACACCTCAAGAAATTTGGCTACCTTAGATAGAGTCTCAACATTAGTGGCACAAAACTATTTATAATGATCTTTTGGTATATTTTAATGCCAGGAGTATCTGTATCAGTGTGGTCTTTTTGTTAATTTTTTTATGTGATTCTTTACACTACATAAGGCTTTTGTCATCCTTTTTTTAAACTTGAGAATTTCTATTGATCTACCTTTGTGTATTAATATTTTTGTCTTACCTATTTAGTGAGTGAATTTTATTTTTCCAATAATCTATTTTCAGTTCTAAAATTTCCATTTATTTTTTCCTTATGAATTCTAGTTGTTTATTTAAATTTTCCATCTTTGGTCATCTTCTACTTTCTTCCACATATTAGTCATAGGTATTTTAATTTTTTCATTGGCTAACTCCAATATCTGAGTTACCTATGAATCTAGTTATATGTTTTTGCTTCATTCTTATAATTAACCACATTTTTTGTACTTTATTTGCACATTTAGGTTTTTCATTCTGAAGCTAAGTATTATATATGACATGGAGCCACTAAATGCCTTTCTCTAGAGTTAACTCCCTTCTCCTTTGTTAGATATGAGAGCTTGTATTGAACATATGTAGGATATATTGCAATTATAGTAGCATTTAGGAGACCTCTGGTTTTTCCAAGTGCCTTAACACACTCCTCATCTCCTTTTGATTGACAACATGGCAAATTTTGGTTTTCACATTCCTAAAAGACTGAAGGATTTTTAGTTAAACTTTATGGATATTTTGATATTAGCTTTTATTTTCACTCTTCTTTAGCTTCAACTGTGCTGAATAGCCCAATGACAATATTGTACACCTTTATGGCAGACATATTCATTATAGTCAAAATTTGCCTTTGAAGTTTAAGGAGATTACAAGAGATTTTATTCTACTTTTAACGTGATCTTGTAGCATTCCATGCAAGGATCCAGGGTAGAATGTTGGGAAATCTAGTTGCTCATTCTGATTCCCCAATATTCTAAGTTGTGATCTCAGTTTTACATGACAACTAAAGATTTATTAGTTACTCTTTCTCCCAGTATATTATATCTGTTTGGAACATACTGATTGTCAGCCAGTGTACAAGATCAGCAGATGCCTTTAAGGAGGTAATAAGCAAGAAACATTCAACTTTTTATCTACAGTAATTAGTATTTGAACCTAGGCTCTCACATATACTTTGCAAGTGCTCTACTACTGGGCTGCATGCCAGCCCACTTTTTAGTTTGTATTTTGAGACAAACTCCTGCTAAATTTTTCTGCCTGCCTCTAGACTTAAAATTATGATCCTTCTTCCTCAGCTTCCTGTGTCATTGAGATTATAGGCATTTGCCACCATACCCAACTTAATTGTCTTTTAAAAGTGTCCCTCTGGAAATCCAATTCATTTAGTCTGTGTATCTTCTATCATTCTCTATTGTTTTAAAATATGATTTGTATATTACCCAGTTTTTAGTTTTGCACCATGAATCCTCAATGATTTCAGTAACCAGCTTGCTACACCTCACTTAGGAGCAAAGTCCTATATCTGGACCTTAAAAGGAGTGGTATGTCTCAAGACTTAAACCAAGATCTTCTTCATATTCTTTAGTCTTTTTATGTCATCTCAGTATTTTGAGCCATTTATATTCATATTCTCAATCCAAATCCCTTTTATAAGCTATAGATTGTTATATAAAACTCTTTGCCTAAGCTTCTCAACTTGGATGTTAGAAAAGCACCTCAAATTTTCTAAGTCTGCCATGAACCTCATGGGCATTACTCCTCTAATGAGTCCTTTTCCATATCATTGCAACTGATAGCAATATTCAGTCATATATATTTAAATCATAGGAATTATCCTAGCTATCACTTTCTACACAATCCAGAATGTATAGTGCAGTGACAGTTACTGATTACAGTATCATCTAAGTAACTCTTGAATCTATTCATTTTACTTTGTTTTGCTGTTCTCTTATCACCTACTAGTAGTGATGCAGTAGCCTCACCATTCTTTCCCTCCTCCAACTAATTCTTAAGAAAGAGATAGAGTTTTCTTTCATAAAATTAAATTTAATTTTCTCACTTCCCAACTTGAAACTTTTTGATGAATTCCCATTTATGGTAAGGTTGTGCCTGAAATTCTTAAGAAGCTTTTAAGTTACCACCTATATAGTCACCTTCCTCTTACAAATACAAATCTATTTTCTATCCTCAATGGAACTAAGCTTCTAGTTTCAAAAACAGATTAGTATGATCAGCCTACATATGCTTAATGTCTGGCATCAATGACAGACAACTTATGAGTTTGTTTTATTCATGCTCACTTGCAATTTTAAACCCCAGACTATTGGAAAACAAACCTCAGACTTCATATTATTTCATAAGCATGTCCATGTATTTTTACAAGTAGTTTCAAAAAAATTTAAAACAAATTTTTCAGCAATAGTTAATATTTTATTGTTACAATCAAATATATAGACATGTATAATTACTTCTCTCTCCTCTCATTTATTTAAAGCAAAATGAAAATAAAATCTGTATATTCCAATTGTGCTGATATATGTGTAGATACTCTTAATGTATCAATTCTCTATGCTATTTTTGTCATTATTTTTTAAGCAATCTTGCTAATTTGCCCTATAAAGTCTTCTGCAGTCTGACTCTTGCAAAATGCATCCCGAAGATGTTTAACATGTTGTCTTCTTTCTCCATATTACTTTTAAACTGGTGATTAGTTTCAGAGGCTTTTCCAGATTCACATTAAATTTTGAGCAATACATGTATTATATCTGGTCTCATTCACTTCCATTAGGAAGCACATTATTTCCAGTTGTCTTTACTTTTGGAAGAATAATACTTATTAATTTATAAAATTAGAATGCCATTATCACCTTAATGCTAGTTTCACCTATTAGATTAAAATTCAGGCTATGCATAAGATAATCCTTTATTATTTATCACTGCAGCCCATTTAATTAGCATAGAATTAGGCACAGACCATACTGTCAATACCTATTCACAGTAATTAAATGAATAAGTGTATGTGCAGCCTGTAGCTTGTATGTTATGTATTTAAAACTCCAAAATCTTGGTTGTTACCTTAAGAGGTCCATGTATCTAAATTCCTTAGCTGGGTTAAATATTGTCATAGTATATGTTGATGAATTTCTAATATAATTCTAAATTGACATAATTAGCAGCACTATTTTACATAACATAGAGACCTATGAGCCAATGATGCTAGTATCTTATACTTTTAAACTTCTGCAATTTTTTCCTCTTTAGTCTGATTTTGAAGGTCATATGAGAATGCTCCCTAGCTACAGCATTTTCTACTTATTCAATCTCTTCAAAAGATCTTAAATGTTGCTTAATGCTTAGCTGAATAAATACAAGCAGGTAGTGATGCCCTGGAAAAAAAATTTATGAAACAAGATGCCACATTTTGATTTAATATTAAATAAGATTAGTTAATTCTAATGGTGTTTTTTATTCAGCAGACACAAATTGTTTGTGTTAATGCAGAAGTAAGTAAAGTTTTATGCTTATTTATTTGTTGTTTATTTTCTGTTGTGAGCCACTGCCAACTCACACAAAATTGGAAACCTCTAATTGGAAATAACTTATACTTTCCCCTTCACTTTTTCAGCTGCAATAGAAAGTTCACATGCAAAATAGGGCTAGTGTTATGTAATTATAGTATAATTCTATATTATGTTGATAAATCATTCAGGCAGAATGCATTTATCAAAAGTATAATTTAAATCAAATTTCCTTTGTATGCATAGGTACTAGGTTGGTTATTTGGCACTTACTAAATAATTTAGCAAACTCAGAGTTGTTTGAAAAATACAAAAAATAGCTTATATTAAGATGAAATAAAACTCCCAAATTCTGAGAATAGTACATTAGAGGAAACATGATTAGAACTCATCATCATATCTTAATGCTAATTCCAACAGTGAAATATTTTTTGTATACTTTGAAACAGATAGAATAAACAGAGTTTAGTACATACATTGTTATACTCTTGATTTAAAATTGGCTGGTTTTGTCTATTCCTATCCACATTGCGTCTCTCAGGTTTTTCTGCTGCTGACATAGAAAATAAAAACAATTTCATGATGTAGTCAGAGCCTTTGGTATTGAGTTTAATTTCTGACTGAATTCTAGTACCTGAGAGAAACCTACTTTTCCCTTTTTCCAAAATACTCCAGTATACGAAGGAAATTATATTTCTTATGGATTGTGAATTACACACAAATACTCAAAAGCCAGTATGTTGATTGAATGGATAGCAATAGAGATAAATATTTGGACTTGTGGGCTGGTTCCTTGTTCTGTCCTTAACAGATACTGTCCCAATGAGTAGAAGCAGACATCAGTTAACTATAGTATTTAGGAAAGGAGGCTTCCCAGTTGGGCTACTCCATCATAAACACTGATGTACTTGCTTTCTAAGTGGGTGAATATAGACTAGTAGGTAAATTTTCTATGTCTCAGCTCCCTCATATTAAAACAGAGATTAATCTGTAAATATAACCTAAGGATTAATAAAAAAATCATGAGGTAGTTGTCAAGCAAATTTGACTTTTTTTTTCCACCACTATAAGGCACACATTAAGAGGGATCTTATTTCATCCCATAGTAGCCAAAGGAAAGTTCTCTGCAGACTTCTAGAGTAAAGGGCATATGGGAACAAATGCCAGGGCTGTTCTCAGAAATCCTTCCCTGTGTGTTTGTGCTGAGGTCATACTTCTCAGGAACTTCAGCCCAATGGCAGAGCATAACGGGTATACTAAGCACAAGACTCTTACATGCTGATAATTTTGGCTCAAGAATTCACAGACAGCCTTTCTCAAACTTCTGGATCTATCTAAGCCTTTTCCTTTCACCCTTCACACATTCTGTCCTTCTCTCAATAGCTGAATTACAACGTGGTCTGATAACTACCCCAGTCTTCCTTGGCTCTTCCCTATTTCACTGTCTGTATATTTGTTGTTAGTATTTTTCCCTCTAAAACTCTTGCATGTTTATTCTGGTTTAAGTGTCTGCATTATGGAGGAGTATCACATAGTCTCTAATCTCTGTTCTCACTGGAATTATTAGGACTTCCTACCTTCAGGTCATCCTCTGCCTACTTCCTGAGACATTTCTGCCCAGGACAGGACATTCATCAGCAGTTTCAGAGCACACCAAATCATGGAGTCTTGGATGATTTTTTTTATCATTGGTTGACATAACAGATATTGATTGTAGCTATTGTGTGGTCTAGACTCTGACTTGCCAATAAAATCAACTCCAGCTGCCTGACATATTGGTTTGGTCAATATGACGGGTCCTTTTTCTAATAGCTTTTTATTCTATGCCTGGAATTCCTAGGGAAATCAAAATATAACTCTGAATTCTTGTTTTCAGTGGCTGATCCTTAATATGATACTTAGTCCTTGCCATCAGTCTGTCCTGTAAGGATAAATTCTGTTTATGAATCATCAGCTACAAACTAATGCCTTGTTGAAAAATGGACTGATTAACACAATCAATGACTCTTCTCCCTTACTCATGAGCTCATCATTCCATTTCTGTATTAAATTTCTGTGCATATCAGAACCACATTAGAGTTTCTCTGAGATGGCCATGTATAGTGAGTCAAAATACCAGCTGTGACCAGAGTTCAGCTTTGTAGTCTGGACCATTTCTTTCATTACACCTTGCCAATTTGATTGAGCTTCCAGCATGAATTTGAGCTGAGCCCACATGTGGTGATTAAGTTAATGTGGAATACTGAATTATTTTCTTGTTATCAATAGGAACTTAGGGGTAAGCATAAAGGGAAAGACCAGGGAAGCTGGTATTTATACAATTCGTCTTTGAGGATTAAACTATCTGATAAAAATTTGCTTATATATTTTAACTCTTCTCTCTTTATAGTTTTTCTCAAGGATCTCCCTAGCAATGAGAATCTAATCAAAATGTCAGAGTTGAATTATATTTTTTTACAAAAGCTGTCAGCATTCCAACAAGAACAGACATGTTCTTCTTCTCATTTTCCTTTTATTTGCAAATAATCTGTGTACTATTTGATAGAAAATTATTTATCATAACGAGCTCAGTTATATTTTATTATATCCATATACTTTTGTAAACAAAACCTCCTATTGTCCTAAGTAATCTTAGGGAAAGAGTTGCCCCAGGAATTATTTGCTGCAAAACTGTGTATTCTCTCTCTCTCTCTCTCTCTCTCTCTCTCTCTCTCTCTCTCTCTCTCTCCTCCCCTCCCTCCCTCCCTCCCCTTCTTTCCCTCCCTCCCCTTGCTCCCAACCACATAAATACGCTATTCCTATTAGAGACAAAAAGGTACTTTCCTGATTATTCCTCTAGAGACATCCTTTAAGGTTAGGAAACAGGAAGGTTAAAAGTAATCAGATGAGTTCCACAGGAAACCTAAAGCAAAGAGTTCAGCATGCTGACGTGAGAGCCAATGACACTTCTAAGTAGAATTACACTGTACATGCCCAGAAAAGCCATGGCGATCTCATGATAGGGATGTTGATGAGCATGTTATGTTTATGAAAACTTGAATGAGATTTCTCTCACTTTCTCTATGAAACCTGCTGCTCAATTATTTGTTTTGTTATGTTGTAAACCCTATAAATTGTGTTACTAATTGTACTTTAGTCCTCCCTTTGGCTTTTAAGCATCTCTAAGACCAATTTGTAACACTCAAATTTGAATATCACTTAATCTCATTTGAGGTTTTGGTCTTTTTTTGTTGTTGTTGTTGTTGTTTGTTTTTCAATTTGTATGGCCTTCATCAACTAATTCATTTCTTACTAATGATTTTCATATATGTTCTTTAATATCTCTTATGTCATTTATTTTTAAGCAAATAATACCTTCTTTTTCCTAATAGTATTGATTTATTAATGCATTGTCTTTGACAGTTTTTCTCTTTGAGCTCTTCCTTTAGAAATTTCTTTTTTTTCTGTTCATTAAGTTCTTTTATTCATGATATTCACTGTCTCGTTCTCTGGATTTGGTGATTCTTGGCCATTGGATTACTTCAGTTCAGCTTTCTTTTGTACAATTTCTTTTTTGATTTTTTCTGTTATCTATCTTATACTACTACCCTGGCATCTGATCCTGTATGATCTTGGAAACTAAGGAGGGTTGGGCCTGGTTAGTCCTTGTATGAGAGACCTCCTGCGTGTTGTAGGCTAGGAAGAAGTACCTGGTAGCCCATTCTTGAAACAATCAGCTGCTGAAAACCCTATGTATAGCAGACAAGCACTAACATAGTGCAGAATATGGCACCGTGTCAGGGAGTGTTTCATTCTGTTGTACATAGGGACACTATTAGTTGAATCTGACTGGATGACACCTAACAACAACAACAATCTTATTTTGTGGTCTAGAGCTATGTTGTTTTTTCAACATAGTAATGTTTTATTTTTTGTGAAGCATCACATAATTTTAGGAAAAGTGAGAGAGAGAGACCCCAGGGCTGAGTCTCTCATTGTGTCTCAATCTCCTTTAGTGGTCCGTATCCTGATTCATGAACAAGAGTGAGTGAGAATGTGAGAGGTCCTAAAAATAAGGCTCTGACCCAATCTGTGGGCCATGAAAAATGTCAAGACGAGGAGCCCAACAAGCTATCAAAACCAATGGGTCCATCTCTGAATGTGTAAAACTGTAAATAAGAAAACCAGGGAGCAACAGCAATTGTAACAGAAGTAATTGGCACTCAGCATGAGATCACCACCTGGGTACAGATATGGTTTCCTGCTTGCTATTGTTGTAGTGCAGTGTCATGAATTGTTTGTACAGCTGTTCCTAAAGGTGGTTCATAACAGGTAATAGCCACAGAGTCATGTCTATCAACTTGAGAGAATTCAGGAAAAAAATCCCATTATTATAACCTTTTCTTCTCCTCCTCCCAGATCCTGCAGTAGCTGTCCTCATCTGTGAGGCACCAAACAGCCAATCTGCAGTGTTACCCATTCGAGGGGAAGCCAGGCATTGTAGACTGGGTCTCTGATGGGGATCATTGATGATATTTGTATCTTACATACTGGAGAAGAAATGAAGAATTTCCATTATTTGTTAAAATTAACTAGGGGATTTGTTTATTGGAAGTTTTCCTGTATGTCAAGTAAAAATATTAAGTAGATTCCAAGGATTTCCAGGGTGTTAGGACTATTGAAAATGAGGATTTTTGATAAAGTAATAATTATTTCATACATAGGATAATTTATAAAACAATGTATGGGAAGACCGATGTTCAGATCATGATGGATTCTGAACCATTTTTCCCATTTTTATTTTAAATATTAAATGTTTTGCCAGCTAGTTTGAGTATTCAAGCCACTTCCTGTATTCTTTCCACAATAAATGGCATTTTTTAGGTCAAATATTTAAATTCAGACACATCTCTATGTGGAGTGGCTGCTATTTTGCCTGAGATAAAGTAATAGCATCACATTTCTCTTTAAGGATGTAAATGTGGAGGTAAAATTATTCCTTTAAAATGACTCTCTGGCTCGAATCCCAGTCAGGAGTAGTTAAGTAGAGTGAATTTGAAATCATATTCTTAATCATTAAAATAATTAATTTGATCTTGATATAACCTTTTGCAACTACCAGAACTTCAATATAAGAAATATCCCTTTAAAAATAAAAATATTTTCTTGGAGATTAAAATTAAAGAATTCAAGAAAATCTCCCAGCAAAGGTATAATCAAGAGACCACCACGAAAGTTTTCTGAGAGATCTGAATTTTGTTAATTGGTGCTACAATTACATCTCACAAAAATATTACTAATTTCTCTTTTTAAGGGCTGACACAATGCCTAATGCCGTGTCTTTTCATTTTTTAAAAACATTTACATATCTCCAATTCTCTTCATTTATATTGACAAATATCAAGACACTAAGAATAAACAAGTCATAAAATCATTATTAATAAAACAACATTGATATGAATGTAGTCAAATGCTGATATATATTTTCAAGAGCTTTTCACTAGCTGTTCCAGCATAAGTAAAGAATATTTTGAAGAATTTTAAAAAAGAGCCTCCTCTTTTAAAAGGGTTGTTTAAACTAGTTGTTTTGCGCATTGCTTTGCTCATCACTATTTCTTCTTGGAAATAAGTTATGATTATTAAAAAGGGTGGCAGCTATCAGTAACCTCTGATGTCTTCAGCCATAGGGAAGAAGTTCCCTGCTGTGAGCTCACCAAGAACACTCCTGTTCTCTCCCTTCTTGTCTGCCTGCCTGCCTAGGCTGGCTGAGAACCCCACAGGTGACTTTTCCTTTGCATTTTATTCGGTCTCTCCTGGTACTTTCTTCTAGGTTCTAGAAAGAGAAGCATTGTTCCATAGTGATAATCCAGAAGATAATGCCTCATTTTAGGTACAATTTTTGAAATTATGTTTAATTAGATATAGTTATATTTACTTTTTAAATAGCTAACACATTTTTATCATTCACAATTCAGTAGGTATAAAAGTTACAGTATGAATATTCTGTCACTTGCTCCTAGTTCTGTTGTTGTTGGTGTTAGGTGCCATCGAGTCGGTATCCGACTCATAGCGACCCTCTGTACAACAGGGGAAACACTATTGTCAGTGCTTCTCTGCTGTTCATAGGGTTTTCAATGGCAGATTGATTTTTGGGAGGGGGTTGCCAGGTCCTTCTCCCAAGCCTGCAACTTCTGGTGTTCCCAGGCGGTCTCCCATCCAGGTACTAACCAGGCCTGACCCTGCTTAGCTTCCGAGATCTGACAGGATCGGATGCCACAGGGCTATGGCTGCAGGCGCTCCTAGTTCTAGTGATCCTATTTTCTTTCCTAGAGGAAATTAGTATGATTAGTTCATTTTGTGTTCTTCAGATCGTACTTTTCCTTTCACTTTTCAAGATGTGCAATTGATTGTAACTTTTTCAGTTAACAGTATCTCTTGTTGTTGTTGTTGTTAGGTGCCGTCGAGTTGGTATCCAACTCATAGCGACCCTCATAGGGTTTTCAATGGCTGTTTCGGGATTGCCTTGGGAGTGCATTGCCAGGTCCTTCTCCCATTTTTGCGGCGCTAGGAATAGAACTTGGGACCTCAGAGACTGTATCTCTTAGAGATAACTATATAACAATATGCCTGCAGCTGTGGCCCTATGGCATCCGATCCCGTCAGATCTCGGAAGCTAAGCAGGGTCAGTCCTGGTTAGTACCTGGATGGGAGACCGCCTGGGAACACCAGATACTGTAGGCTTGGGAGAAGGACCTGGCAACCCCCTCCCAAAAATCAATCTGCCATTGAAAACCCTATGAACAGCAGAGAAGCACTGACAATAGTGTTTCCCCTGTTGTACAGAGGGTCGCTATGAGTCGGATACCGACTCAACGGCACCTAACAACAACAACAACATATAACAATATATAGAATAATTAAGAAAAAGAAAAATGTATGATATTCTATTACTGAATGGATATATAGTAGGTTATCTAGTTCTGATGAAAATTTATCTCATTTCTAAATTTTGTTATAATAAAGGATAAGAAGAAAGACTAAGCTGGAAAAGTCACTGGGTCAAATGATAAAGAGAATTGTTTAAAGATTTGGGGGTTAGTGAGAAAAGATTGCTCGTATTTTTGAATGTGAATGAAGTAATATGATTAAAGTTCTCTATGAAAATTACTTCACTAACAAATTGAGAATATTGAAAGGAAATCAAGTAATGGCAGCAGAGTTTGCTCTGTCATGATTTCTCAACTACAGTAGAAGGCTGGTATTCCTATGCATTAAAGACAGCTTCTAGTTGGTTGTGGTGGCTCATGATTGTGATCCTAGTGACTCAAGAGGTAGAGGCAGGAGGATTGCATGTTCGAGGCTAAAGGCAGCTTGCATAACTTACTGAGATCTTTTCTCAAGGTAAAAGTAAATAGGAGGCTTGGAGTGCAACTCAGTTTTAGAACACTCACAAGAGTATGTGTGAAGCAATGAGTTCAAACCCCTAGTACTGCAAAAATTAATAAATTAAATTAAAATAAAAATTAATAAAGAGGACTTCTAGATGTTTATTTGTGTGCATGAACATACATGCATGAGATGTATGGGGGGCAAGAAGAGGATGGTAAGAGAAAGAAACAGCAGACAGGCAGAATTAGAGAATGTGTTTGTTGAAGGGATGTTAGCAAAATGAAATACCTTCCTTAGTACTTTGTAGAAATAGGAGTCAGCTACTTTTATGGCATTGAAAGCACCAGAAAGTAACTAGTGACTTTGTTATGATTTTTCAATTTGATTTCATGTATCACATATCTAGGCATTATTATGCCAAAGACTGTAACATGTGAATCTTGTGAGAATGAGGTTCCTAAGATGACCCATACCATCAGTAGTAGGCCTGAATATACTTTGGGTATTGGATGGAAAAGCAAAGACACAAGAAATCCTCATCTAACTTTCTCATTCTGCAATAGTCTGGAAAATACCCAGCCACTGCTACATTTAAAAAAAATCCATAACAAATTTAAATGGAAAAAGAAACTATGAATGAACAATCTATATAGAATTCTAACCAGTTTTGTTTACAGCAGCATATTTAATAATGGTGGCCTAGAAGAGAGAGTGGAAATTTCTCTGGAATGTTTCCAATATCCTGTCCAGTATCCACACCCCCTCATCTTGATTCTTATAGGCTCAAATGTATAATTCTGCTGTCTACTCATGAATTATGGAATGAGCATTGGTTATGATTGTCTTTTTGTATTTTGACCTCTAAATTTAGAGTTGACATTCTAATTTCTTAACTGAGAATCCATATTAACTTATTTTCATTTCCAACAAATAATATTCCCTTCCAGAGAGAATAGGGGTATTCCTGGGCTTTTTGAATTACAGATGACATCTGGGCTATCATCCAAAAAATAGATCTTGGATTCTAAACTCTACCATAGCCAATGAGAAATACAGGAGTACGTCACATTTTTCGAAGTTTTATGTAGGCCATCATTTTATATAGCAGTATAAAATTAAAGATGTAAAAAGTGATGGAAGACTTTCTTTTCTGGGATGGTTGAATAAACTCCTACTGGATTTGTGGTGTTGTTATTAGACCATCTAAAAACAACTGTAAATTGGACAAAAAGAAAAAAAAATCCAAGCAAACAGGAAAGTGAAACTAGCAAGGTCAGTTGGTACGGTAGACAACACTGATGATAAAAACTGTAGTTTCCAATTTTATCCACATAATGAATTTCCAATTTCTTTTTTTTTTATCCTAAACATGGGTCACAATTCATGTGAGAAAATAGCTAAAACCTCAAGAATACACCCCAAGTTTTTTCTGGCTTGAAGAACCAAAGAAAGTATTTGGAGCATCCTTGCCTAATAGGCACAAGAAAGTGAGGGACAATTCCAGAGACAAGAGAATCAGATAAAGAAAGACAGAAACTATTGCCTAATTCTCTAATTCATTTGTATGAGTAGCAAGCTGCAAACATTCTAGCTAAGGACAAAATGGTTTCCCTGAGATTTAAGATGCCTCAAAATATATTTTGAAGTTTAGTCCAACTAGTTTATTTTCTATTACACATATACACATACTATTCAAAGATCTATAAAAGAATAAACGTGTAACATTTACATTGTGTTTAATATACAAAATTACCTCCACGTGTGAGGAGAAAAATGTGTTCCATTTTCAGAAGAAAAAGAAATTAGCATATCCTGATACGGAGGTGACTGAGATGTTGGAATTAACCAACAAAGAATGGAGGCTCCGTGTTTGTGATTCTTTGTACTACTGTATGGAAAGTGTTGTAGGTTGAGAGTCATGGAAAATATAAAATTTACCTCATGTGTTTCCTTTCCTTATGAATCCAAGTCCTGTGCTTTCTGTTATACATCTGAAAAGCTTCTTCATATTTTGTCTGGTTTACTAGTTATTTAAAGAAAAAAATGAGGGTTGATAACTATTGTACTGTCATGGGGCTAAAGCTCCAGATAAACAATTTAAAAGAGCTGAGTGTGACGAAGCAGGCCTGTAATCCCAAGAACTCTGGAGGCCAAGTCAGGAGGATGGCCAGAGTTAGGCCAGAGGCAACCTGTGTAATTTAGGGAGACCCTGTCTCAAAATAAAAAGTAAGAAATGGGCTAGGGATGCAGGTCAGAGGTAGAGAGTTTGCAAATCATGTGTGGAGAACTGGGTTCAATCCCCAGTACTGCAAAAGAAAATTAATTAATTTAAAAAATTATCCTAGAAAAGAATAAAATCTTTATTCAATGTTCCATTGTTTAAGGAAGAAAAATATGAATTATTGGAAGAATGTAAGTGCAAAAAATCACCAGTTTGCTTATCCTTGGTATGCCTGTGCCTGGGGCTTTTTTTTTTCTTTTTTTATGTACGTATTATTCTTCTGGGGCTGAGATTTAGTTTAGTTGGTAGAGCACTACTCTGCAGTCTCTTAGGTCCTAGGTTCGATTCCCAGCACCACAAAAATGAGAAAAGGATCTAGTAATCCACCCCCAAGGCAATTCTGAAACAATCAGCCACTGAAAACCCTCTGAGGGTCACTGTGAGTTGGACACTACTCGAGGGCACCTAAAAACAACAACATTGTTCTTCTAATGTATAGTAAGGTCTTGAACTGATGATTAAGCTGATAAGAGTTGACAAACCTGAATATCTAAAATAATAAATAAAAATTAGGTTATGAGAGGGAACTTAATTTTTTCTCTTTTTCTGGTGTAATATGTCATGGAATTTAATTGACCATAGGTACATTGTTTTATGTCTGCAGACATAGCCACCTAACATTCCATCCCACCTTATCTCAGAAGCTAAGCAAGGTCAGCCTACTTAGTCCTTGGATGGGAGACTACCTGGAAATACCAGGTGCTGCAAGCTAGGGAGAAAGACCTGACAATCCACTCCCAAAACAATCTATCATTGAAAACTCTATGAATAGCAGAGAAGCACTGACAGTATTGCTGTGTGTAGCACAGTCTTGGAGACTATTTTGTTCTGTTGTACTTAGGGTTGCTATGAGTGAGATTCAACTCAATGGCCCCTAATAATAACAGCAACACATTATTTTATGGTTATAGATGAGGAAATCTATCAGGAGGAAGTCACCATAATAATTAAAGAAGACATAAGGAAAATAGGAGAGTGGAGGCAAAACCCTATTTATGTTGATAATATTAATTGTGACAAAAGTTCTGTTCTCTGAAGATTATGATCCTTAGTAGCCTTATGCAATTTATAAAAAGCATGTCAGGCTGTGTATTCAAGTTTAAAAAGAAGAATGTAAGTCATTTTGATGATATTATGGGTTAATTCTATAATAGCATTTTAACAAAAAATTTTGGAGTTTATCAGAAGACAAAATTATGAGACTAGTTTGTGGTTCCTAACTCAAGTCAGGGGACTGAAATATAATTAATTCTTGATCATTATCAGGCCCCTCATAAAGCAGGGTCCTGCAGTTATACCATTGTGGTGTCTAATCCCATCAGATCTCAGAAGCTCAACAGGGTTGGACCAGGTTAGTATTTGGATAGGCAATTGCCCTGGAACACCAGGTGCTGTAGGCTTGGGAAAAGGACCCAGCAACCCACTCCCAAAAAACAGTCTGACACCGAGAACCCTATGAGTAGCAGAGACCTAGCAATCCACTCTCAAAACAAAACAAAACAAAACAAAAACAATTTGCCATTGAGTACCCTACGAATAGTAGAGAAGCACTAACAATACTGTTTCACCTGTTGTACATGGGGTCTCTCTGCATTGGACACTGGCTCAATGGCACCTAATAACAACAAACAACAACATAAAGAAGGCACATGCTCATCTCTTATTGGAATATATAAAAGTTTGATCCTGGGCATGGTGGTGTGCCACTCTAATCTCAGTTGTTCAGGAGGCTGAGGAGGGAAAATTACCTGACCCAAGAATTCAGGAACAGCCTGGATAACATAGTGAAAATTCACCTCAAGAAAAATGAATAAAAGGGAAGGTAGAGAGAGAATGAGTGGTATGAGTGGACAGGGATAATATTCACAGTCCAGCATCCTAGGACAATCATATCAGAACTTTGGTGCATGGAGTTGATTTGATATTAGTGGGGATCATACTTTGTCCCACTGAATTGTTCAGTCTCAGAATTCAGCTCTGAAGGGGGTTATGATCTAATCTCATATTTTATACAGAACATATGTCTGTAGAAGAGTGGGCAAATTCAACCCTGTCAGTAATTGGTGTTGAATTCCAGATGTTTCCATTCCTAGGGAAAGATCCTTTAAAAATCTTTTTTACTGTACATAATGAAGGATATTTAGGCTAGCTAGTAGACTTTATCCAGATGATTTCTTGTAGTTATGTTACTTTTCTAGTTTTGAATATTCTTCTATTAAGAAAAATACTGCAAAATTTTATCTATTCACCACTCGGCAAGTCTATATCTTGTATTTTCTCCTACCTAAATTTTATATGTGCAAAGTTGCTTGCTGAACTGTTGTTTGTAATGCCAAAAAGACAGGAAATACTCCATATTTTCATCAATAGGATCTGGATACATAAATTATGATTCATGCAAATGTAATAAATATTTTTAAAAGATGTCACATTTCCTCCTATACTGAAAAAATTCTGCAAAGTATGTACAGTTAAATGCAATAATAAAATGCAGAATGTTGTATAGTATACTATCTTTTATATAAAAGGAAAAGAGAGGTTTTTATTAGTATGTTTGCATATACATATAAAATTTTCACAAGGGTACAAAGAGAATAACAGCAGTAGTTAAACTATGGGAGAAAAACATAAACTGGGTTGGTAAATGATATAGGATGAGAATATCTACCTGTGTTTTTTTAGGTATCAGAATGCACTAACTAGGCAAATATTTTGTATAAAAATATCTGTGAATAAAACACACCAAAGGTATAAGCAATTTGTGAGTCTTGGCCCTGGTTTTCAGATCAACATGAGCCTCAGAAAGAAGAGGCTGAGGAGCAAACACAACCATGCATACTGTAACCTGCTTAAATGCATTAATCCTTTCAAACCTTTTAGGAGAATCTGTCTAATTTCTGCTCCTCATTTGTAACAGGAGGTATGACATTATGGCTTGAGAAGCTTTAAGGAAAGAGATGATGAGAAAGCTCTGACTTCTGTGCATGGGTGAAAGCATCTTGCCCTTACTGCTCTCTTGCCTCCATGCCTGCACCCTGTGATTCCTCTGGGCCATCATTATAGAAGCTATACACATATCTTCCTCCTACATCCTGGGAGATCTTTGATCTCAGGTGTATGTGCTCATGTGTTCTATCTTAACATTAAGGATTAGCCTCAGTCATGCACACCTACATGCACTACCCAATTAAAATTTAATATCTGCCCTTGCTTTTTTCTTAAGAAATGCTTTGATGTAATGATAACTCCTCAATAAATTTGAGCAGACCTCTCATCGTGGGCTGGTGGTGGTGACTCCCTCTGTCTCTCTGTCCCGCAGTCTCTTGTTACACTTTGTCTCTAGTGTACAGGTAATTCCTTCATTTGTTGGTCAGCACTCCTGGTTGGTTGTAGCACTCACCATCCAGAAAACTCTAATTGTTTTCCCACTACTGAATTTTAGCCTCTAGGGGAGTATTGACTGTGATGAAAGGTATGTGCTTACTTGGCCAAGATGTTATCATGATGACTATCTGCCATGGCCAGCCCACCTATGTCATGGGAATAGACAGGCTAATGCAAGACACTTCCCAGGGCTCAGGGGCACCTGCACTTAGTATCTTTGTTTGTGCTGTAGCGTCAGTGGTAGAAGACAATGTTATCTTTTGCATTGCCAATGATGATTCAGAAGTCGTGTCCTTACCTACTCTCAGTAGATATCACCTATTATCTCTTTGCTTTTCTTTTTCATAATTGCCTCACATTGGAGGTATGGATGTATGTCCTGTTGTACATGATGTGAAGTGTATCATGACAATCATTGAAATTTAGAGAATATAAGATTTTGAGGTGAAAATAAAAACCCTGTATGTTCAAATTCTAATCTGACTCTTACTAGCAAATGAATTTACTTAAAAAAATCTCTCTAAACCTCAGTTAATTGTGTATGAAAGTGGGTAATGTTATCTACCCAACTATTGATTCACATTAAATGAATTTTGTCAAAGAAGGGTCTTCTTTTTTTTCCTGAAGTTGTTGTTGTTGTTAGGTGCCATCAAGTCGGTATCTGACTCATAGCGACCCTCATAGGGTTTTCAATGGCTGACTGTTTTGGGATTGCCTTGGGAGTGGATTGCCAGGCCCTTCTCCCATTTTTGAGGTGCTGGGAATTGAACTCAGGTCCTCAGAGACTGCAGTGCAATGCTCTACCAACTGAGCTAAATCCCAGCCCTTCCTGAAGTTAGACAATCTTAATACAGGATTTGTTGCAAATTGCATAGTCTCTATATGCATGGTTTGAATCATTTAATTAGTGTCTGATCACTTTTTATTGAATATATATTTTAAAAGAAAAGCATATTAAAATTGGAACAATGGCCATGATCAGATGGGGGGGTAATCGCCTATTGGTTTAAGCATTTGTTTGATAGCTAACCATGTAAAAAAAGAAACTCATGGAAGTATCACTGTCTCCTTTTCTTGAAACTACACCGAACACACAAGTAATGGTTTCCTATTACTTTTCCTATCAAAATCACCCAAATTAACTTAGAAGCACTCTATCAAGTATTTATGTCATTTTCTCCATTTTTCAGAGATAGGAACTAAGGTTTATTTGCCCATGGTCACTCAGCTAGTTATTGTCTGAGCTGGGAATTACTCCCAACAAACCCAATTGCAGGGTTTTTGTTCTTTACTTTTCTTCTTTTCCTTCCTTCCTCCTTTCCTTTTCTTTTCTTTTCTCTTTTCTTTGCCTTTCTCTTCCTTCCTTCTTTCTTTCCTTTACTCTCTTCTTTCTTTCTTTCTTCCTTTCCTTCTTTTTTCTTCCCTTCTGTTCTTTTTTCTTTCTTTTTTTTACGTCTTCTGATGCTCTTATTTTGCCTAGCTAGTGTGGAGTTCACAATTCTCCTGCCTCAGCCTACTGAGTGGCTGGGATTACAAGTGTATACACATGCAGCTTCAGAGTCCTTGTTCTTAATCGTTGTGTTTTCCCTGTTGTTTCTAGGAGAGAGATGTACTGAAAACTCCAGAACATTGATTACAATCCAAGTGGTCAGTTTTCATACCCTGGAAAAGTACTTGTAATGTGGATATAATGAGGAGGCTTTCACTGGGCCATGCATTTTGGGCCCTCTGATTAATTTTGTTTGATTCTTGTTCCTAGTATGCAAGGAAGCATTGCCCTTTCCATGTCTACCCTTAGGTAATCCCAAGAACAAATGTTAAGAAGTCTTGGAGATTTTACCAGATTATTCAGCCTCATTGATGCTGTCTGAAGCAGTAAATGGGAGGGGGTGTTCCATTTGTTAGAGATCAGTGTGAGGACAAGAAGGGCAACAGAGACAACTTTAGGTTGCTGATTTGAAGTTATACTTGCTTATTTTTTAAGACTTGTTTTAGGTTGACATTCTCAGTAAAGAAATAGTTTCATTCTTAATGAGAGAGGATAGAAAGAACCCATGCAAACTCTGGATTTGTTTCCTGTTCTCTAGCATGTCTCTCCACTCAAATTGAAGGTCCCTGAAAGGCAGTTGCTGTTGATAAACTCACATTCCAGCAGAAGGTCTTTTTACCCTGACCTATCAGGCTTCAGAGTCTTCTGAAGGGCTCAGATTATGTAGAAAGACAAAAAATATCAGTTTGTACCTGAGGATTCTTAGATGTAGAGTTGAACATATTGTAGAGTTTTTATAACATGGTCTGGAGGCCAAACTGTACTTGAAGAATGAATTGAAAAAGAAGTTTCTATGAACGCTGTATCATGAAATTCTGATTCTAATTCAGTAAAACTGATGTGGTTCCCATCCAGATGATTGTTACACTACTCCCACTAGGCATTTCTTACTTAGGTATGTTGTGCTACCCTATGAGAAACACTATTAAATGTGAGTGGGTACTTGGATGGGAGACCGCCTAGGAACACCTGGTGCTGTAAGCTTAGGGGAAGGACCTAACAGCCCACTCCCCCAAAACAACCAGTCATTGAAAACTCTATGAGTAGCAGAGAAATATTGACATAGTGCCAGGCATGGCACAGTGTTGGGGAGTGCTTCATCTCTTGTACAAAGGGTCACGATATGTCGGAGCCAAGTTGATGGCATCTAACAACAACTAAATGTGGATGTATTTACCATAGAATATAATAGAATGTGTTATTGGTGTGTGTGTGTGTGTGTGTGTGTGTGTGTGTGTGTGTGTGTTTGCATTAGAAATATTTCACAGGGAGCATTAATATGAACAGGCATAAATTGTCAAAACAAATGATTTTTAACATCTCAACTTTTATGTTGTAAATATTTTCTAGTCTTAGGTATATTCCATATCATTTATCCTTTCAAGCCTTTTTTACAAGTGATTTTTTTCTTTATCTTTATGAGATCAAACTGAAAACCCAGGCATCGTGCCTATTTAAAGTAAAAGAAATTGCGGAATAGCAATGTTAGAATTACTTCTCTAGGTAAGTCAGCAGTGGCTCTGGGACCAGAGTTGGTGTATCCATTCATAGCCTCTTGGGCAATGGACCTGTCAGTCACATGATGTCTGAAAAAATTCCCCACCCAGACATGTGCTCAAAGCAGTACATCTCCTTTTCTAATATTTGCAGCCAGCTCAGTTTGGGGTAGGCTTTGGCTCTTCTAAAAAAAAAAAAAAAACTGGAAACATTCCCATATCATAATTATTCTAATCTACTTAGCAGGCAGGTCCAGGTTCCACTCCTTTGTTTGACATCTACCTCACTGACTCTACGCCATAAGGTAAAGATCTCACTACTTTACAATACCGAAGAAGTTGCTAATCTGAACAACTTGTTTGCTCACATAGTAGAAGAATAAAACAGGGATGAACGTACAGGCCAACGTGATATCAATGGCCAGGTAGAGACAAAGCCAAAGCCAAGTCCACATTTTTTGTTCCACCACAGTAGGGTGGATGTTGTTGTTGTTGTTAGGTGCCGTCCAGTCGGTATCTGACTCATAACGACTCTCATAGGGTTTTCAATGGCTGTCTGTTTCGGGATTGCCTTGGGAGTGGATTGCCAGGCCCTTCTCCCATTTTTACAGTACTGGGAATTGAACTCAGGACCTCAGAGACTGCAGCGCAGCGCTCTACCAACAGCTAAATCCCAGCCCAGTAGGGTGGATAGATACCAGAAATTAGAATCAAGCAGAGCTGGCTATGAATTCCTGGTCTTTAAAAGTGGTGACTTTATGATCTTGATAAGTCATTTAACCCCTCTGAGCCTCCTCAGTTTATTTGATTATGGAAAGGAAATGATGACAAATATCTCCCAGGGAAGCTGACTACATTTACAATAATGTCTATGAGCAGTGAGTACTCCATGAATGCTAGTTCCATTTCCATTTTTCAGGATTTTTTTGAATTCAATCTTTATTCTTTTCCCCTAGTCTGACTGCAGTGACCCTGCTTTTTAACAAATGTTTTTCTGTCTTTTTAAAAGTCCTCTGACATTTCTAAAGTAGTGTCCCATTGTCTGTGAATGTTGTTCTGAGTATCCCGGAATTGAGACAATATGCACAACTAAACCCAATTCATTTCAGCCTACTTCCTCAATGGCTTAGGCAATGGACCTCTGAGATCAAGAATCTGGGCAGAGACTCTTCCTCACCTCTTGGTGGTGGAGTTTAGTCAGAACCAAGTTCAGCCTGGGCCATGCATCCTGATTCTTTCTGTAAGGGGGCACCCATGACTCTCTAGAAAACATTTTAGCCCTAGTAAAAAGTGTACCCCCACATGTCTGTCAGCTTGTTGTGTTTTGTGGGCTTGTGTGTTGCTATGATGCTAAAAGCTATGCCACTGGTGTTTTAGATAGAGCAGGGCCACCCAAGGTGGAAAAGTTTCATCTGAGCTTCCACATGCAGACAAATGAGGGAAAAGGACCAGATTGCCTCCTCCCAAAATTCTTACCCATTGAAAACTCTATGAATCACAGACATGCACTGTCAAACATAATGCCAGAAAAAGAACCCACCAGGTTGGAAGGTATTCAAGGAGCAACTAGGGAAAAGTTGCATCCTCCAAGTAGAGTTATCCTTAATGATGGGAATGGAATAAAGCCCATGGGACATCTAGTTTCTGCTGTTGCATAATTCAAAATGAGAAAAAACATAGTGGCTAGAATGTTGGGCTCAAATATAAAAAGATTGTATGCAAGGCACAGTGATGGGTAGTATTTCTTTTATACATAGGTTCACTATGAGTTGGATCTGACTTGACAGCACTCAATGACAATAACAACAAAGGAATGTAAAAGAAGAAAACAGTGATGACGAAAAAGGTGGTGGCAGTTCTCACAGGACTATAGGCCCACTTTAGCTGGTACCCTTTTCTACAAAATGGGAGAGGTCTTTCAAAAATCAAAATGAACCCCTGACATTATTCATTTATTTCAAGGCTTCTTACCTACATGGATAAATACTTATCAAATGAAATTAACATTACTTGAAAATATGAAATATCATAATCCAATCCTAAATCTTTGGAAAAGAGCTCTTTCTCAATGATATTTTCAAGCTTGTCATATATGGTGGTGATTGCTTGAGGTTTGTTTGAATCTAATTAGTGTATTATTGGAGCATGTGAGTACAGTCAAAGGGTTTACTTGCATTTTCCAACCCATAGGCCTGAAGGACAATGTAAAATCACATCAAATTTGACATAATTTAGGGAGAAGTAGGAACAATTCAGGAAATGGAGCTACCACTGGGAGATTTTAGTATAGAAAGAAAATGGTAAAGGGTTTGCTATCCTCTGCTTTTCAGCTCTGACTTAATTTCCTGAGTTGGACATTCAGTTCTAGAAGGGAAAAATGCACAGCCATACACACACTGCTGACACCCATTTTGGGCAGAAATCCCAAGCAAGGGCTCGTGCTGTTGCATATTCATTGATGCAAATCAGGCCCCTTGGCTACAGTGCTTGGCTCTGAAATTTCAAGTCTGGAGATTAACAGGGATTTCTGTGAGTTTCAATGAATATTAACCAAAAGAGGAATGTCAAATAGACGGTGAATGCATGTAGAAAGTTTTCTTCTAGTCTACTTGAAAAATGCATGCTTCTGGCTAGAAGATGACCATTCTCCCACTTAACAATACTGTCCCCTGGGTCATTAGGAACCCTGTACTTTAAGTCCCATGAGGGCAGGGACCATAGATATTACCATAGTCTTTTCCAGCTGTTCCATGGCACCTCACTTCTTGTATTAGTTATCTCTTGTTGCATATACAAATTGCTCCAAAACATGTAGTGATTGTTATTGTTAGGTGCCCTTGAGTTGGGTCTGACAAATAGCAACCCTCATAGACTTTTCAATGGCTGATTGTTGTGAGACTAAAACCATAATACTTATCAACTCCTAGTGACTCTAGGTTGGGAATATAGATGTGGCTTAACTGGGTCCTCTAGTCCTGATTCTTTTGTACAAAACTATAGTCAGTTCAAGGCTTGACTGGGAAGGAAGCACTCCTCTCTCACTTACATGGTTGTTGGAAGGAGTTTGTTTTTCAGAAGCTGTTAGCCAGAGGCTCATGGGCTTCTCCAAAGAGGGTTTTACAATATAGCAAGGTGGTTCAGCACAGCAAGCACATGGGAGGACAAGGGAGATATACCAGCAAAAGGGCACAGCAAGAAGAAAGCCACAGGCATTTGGATGGTATATCATTATGTGTTTTGGTTACCATTGTCCAACCTCTTCAATCTGAAGACAGACGATCAAGTTTTGAGAAGGCATATATCAGACCTCTCTATATATCTTTATAAATTTTCTATGAATCAAAAATTATTTTAAAATTAATAGATTTATTAAAGCTAAACTTGAAAGGGAGAGTGGCTGGAGAGTTTAAAACAAATACAATCATTGTAGAAATATGATAGTGATATTTTTCAACCTTATTGAATCCTCATGTAAAACCTACACAGAAAAACTACATAGGAAAACCAAAAATCAATAGATAACTTGAACATACAAACTAGGTGTAAGGCAACTCACAAACCCCCAAATATAAATATTAATCAAAAAAGCAAAATATAGGTACTAATTATGAACAGCCCTTGGCTTAGAATTTTACATGCACTATCCTACTAAGACCCCCGTGTCACTCCCATGAGACATGCACTATTATTTGTCTTCCTACAAGAGAACGAGGACAAAGGTGGGGCTTAGAGAAATTGAATAACTCTCTAAGGTGGCCGTGCTAATTGGAGTCTACCCTGGTATTCAAACTCAGGCAGTGTGATTCCAGAATGCCTCAGTTTACCCAGTATCTCACTTTCATCCCCTAAAGATCTCTGAAGTCTCACAACCTGGAGGATTTGTACAGGCATTTGAAAACAGGAACAGATATAGTCTGTTTCCAAAGGCTCAGTACACCCAAATCATCTTGATGCTCAGAGATAAAAGCCAGAGAATTGCTCTCAGGACTCGATGCTTATTTTTCTCTTCTTCTACATTTTCCCATCAAGAATGATGTCTGGAGCTTTCATATCCTTTTTGTTCAGCCTGGAAATTTTGAATTATCATGTAGCTCCTCACACTCCACATTCTAGCACCATTACGGTAGATTTTGCAGTATTTTTTTTTATTTCAGTACACATTTGAACAAACAAGATAACGTGGTAGAAGGTTTTTTTCTTCTTAAAGAATAGTGTGTTTTTGGTTTCTTGTGTAATCTTGCAAGTCTAGCCAGTTTTGTACATGGAAAGTCTTTTTATGAGTCCAGTCTATTCCTCATCATTGAGCTCCTCAGTTGCTACAGAAACTTCCTTTAGCATATGAAGAGACCTAGCACACTAATTCACATTGTGATAACACTGACTTATTGCCATACTCATTTATACACACAGACTAAGCGCCAGGCATGACACTGATGGATATATTTTTGTATTATCTCATTTATTCCTAACCTCACTCTAACATAGTATAAACTTTTTCACCCATTTTAATAATAAAGGAACTTTGGGATGGCACACACACCATAATCTCAGTGACTCAAGAGGTGGAGGCAGGAAGATTGTAAATTCAAAGCCAGAGACAATTTGTGTAACTTAGCAAGACCCTGTCTCAAGAAAAAAAATTAAAAAGGGACTGAGGGTGCAGATCAGTGGTAGAGCATTTGTAAAGTATGTGCAAGGCCATGAGTTCAGCCCCCTCATACTGAAAAAATTAAAAAAAAATAATAAAGAAACTAGAAGTTAGAGAAAGTGTCTTGCCCCATAGTGCTCAAAATTAGGTCTCTTTAGTTCCTAAGACTCCAAATAATCATCATCCTTCATCTGGTGCAGAACATGTATTACCATTGGCCAGAGGTACTACCCACTTTGTCTGTACCTAAGACTGTTCCTGATAGAGAGTTTCCTGGAATGGCCCCATGTTTGTTTCCTGTTTGAGTTTGGAATTTGAGTATTAAATGTGCTAGTGAAAAGGGTACTAGTGACTCTTGACTGTTCATTGTTACTGAGAGGACAGGTTTCCATTAGAATCAAAGACTCCTCAGCCTAACTCAGTTTTCTTTGGCTGGAATTAACCACCTCCTTTCTACCAGACACAATAGGAACCTCACAAAGGCAAGACCAAGATGCCCTACATGAGAGGGAGGATCATTTTGTTGACAACATAGTAGCCTTCAGGCAACTTACTGGCCCTTTTCAGTTTTATCTCACAGGAATCTTATTCCCATTTGCCTTTATTTTGCCTAAATACTTTTTAGAGGTTAGGATAAAAGAAGAAGGATAGAATCAGTCAAACTAAGGTAACCCCATGTAGTGGAATTTTAAAAATTCTTGGCTTTTTCATGACTGTCAATACTAAGTTGCAGATTTTCCTGAATTTGATGACTTTAAAACTTTCAAAAACAGACTCCAGACTTGCCAGGTAATAAAAGTATTTCCTCTCACTTGTCCTTTGAATTTTACTTTTAAATCAATTTCAGTGTTTTCTTCTTCTTCTTCTTCTTCTTCTTCTTCTTCTTCTTCTTCTTCTTCTTCTTCTTCTTCTTCGTTAGTTGCCATCAAGTCGGGTCTGACTCATACCAACCCTATATACAGCAGAACAAAACACTCTCTGATTCTTTGCCTGGCACCGATTTTATTTATGATTAAGCCTTTTGTTACAGAAATTGTTTCAATCCATCTAGTGGAGGGGTTTCCTTTTTTTGTTGACCTTCCACTCTCTCAAACATGATGTCCTTCTCCAGGGATTGGCCCCTCCTGACTACATGTCCAAAATATGTAAGACACAGTCTAGCCATCCTTGCTTCCAAGGAACACTCTGGTTGTATGTCTTCTAGGACAGATCGTTGGTTCTTTTGGCAGTCCATCCTGTAGAGTTTACTTAAGACACTTTTTTCTGCCTGTCATATTCCCTTGCTTTGAAGATAAGAAGCTCTTTTATTTCCACTTTTCCTGAGAAGTATAAAAAGAACACAGGGTGATCAAGCAACTGTCTTGGTGCCTTAGGGCTTGACTCACTCAGTAATATTACAAAGTTGACTCCTCCAACCCAATTAGGAACTGGAAATAATGCCCCCACCCTTTTCCTAACTTGTGTCATATAATTATAGCAGGCTTTCTGTTTTCCATGTAAAACACCATTTGGGGAGGCCTGTGTCACTTGTTAGAACTGCTACAACTCAGGACCTTAGATTGCTACCATCTATAGCCTTGGGTTAGATTAAGTAAATTCTTCTCAGACAGATTTCAAGTCCATCAAGTCCTGAAGAAAGATCATTTGAAGGGCCTTAAGATTAACTGATTTTCTTATCTTCAACAGCAAGAACTGAACATTTCAATACAAGGACATTAGTTTGTTATAACCCATAAATCTGTCAGCAAAATTTATCCTCCAACTTCATAAAACCAGTCAAGGCTTTTTTATCATTTAATACCATCTTGATTTATGTACTCTGCATTATACATATATCAATGGTTTCTTGGTTAGTAAGTTATCTTAAGGAAGTCTGGGATGTACTTTCTTTCCACATCCACCTGCTTCAGATTTGGTTTTTGGAGCTATACCATTTGGTGAGCATCATATTTAAATTAATTAAGAACTAGGCATTATGGTACACACCTATAATCTCAGCAACTCAGGAGGCTGAGGCAGTGGGATTGAGAGTGTAAGGCCAGAGGCAGCCTGCATAATTTAGCAAGACCCTGTCTCGCTATAAAAAATGTTAACTGAATTTAGAATAGGTAAGTACAAACCACTTTCCACTATAACCAGTAAGATATAATGGGTTCTTTTGACAATTCACTGAACTGCATTGATCTTCCTAACTAAAATAATTTATGGTTTTCATTTTAATTATTCTACCAGTTATTTAACCTTCTCTAAGGAAAATGCTAGGGGATGGGGTTTAGCTTAGTTAGGAGAGTGCTGCTCTGTGCTCTCTGAGGCCCTTGGGAGGAGGACATGGCAATCCACTCTCAAAAACAATCCCTCAACAATCAGCCACTGAAAACTCTATAAGCGTCACTGAATCATACTTGACTCAATGACACCTAACAACAACAAGGAAAATGCTATTTTCAGCTTTCTTAAATAATTCTGGGCTGGGATTTAGCTCAGTTGGTAGAGCACTACTCCCACTCTCATAGGACCCGGGTTCAATCTCTAGCACCACAAAAATGGGAGAAGGACATGGCAATTCACCCTGACCAATCCTGAAAGAATCAGCCATTAAAAACCACATGAGGGTCACTATGAGTAGAACAGGACTCCATGACACTGAGCAACAACAAACAAATCAATCTGTTATTTTCCTGATGCACATTGCCCTTACTGACATGGTAATTAACATTTACTTCACATCTCATTGGGTCATTCTATGCCATTATTGAAGTTGTACCATACACAAGAGCACAGAATTGAGGGAGTAAATGGGAGCTGAAATCCAGCCTACACTCTGAGTGACAAATTGCCCAGTGAGACAAGGGGCTGCTTGTTTCAAATTCATGGTAGGAATTTTATTAGAAGCTATATAAAACAACAACATATAGATACTACTATATTTTCTCTCCCAAACCTGTATGAATTGGATGTTACTATCCCCATTTCACAGGTGCAGAAACTGAGACTTAGGGAAGTGAACTAGCTTTCCCAGGGTATCATACTCAGTAAGTGAAGTTAGATTTAAATCTTGGTCTGTAGAGCTGTCCTATCCCCCTTATCTTCCCTGAGCCATGAATGTTGACTGTACCAGAGATATATCTTCTTCAGAAAAGATATTATGGTTTTCATGAAATGAACTAGATTTTAAAAATGGCTTCCTCATGTCTCTCCCAGATGTTACAGGTCCTTTTGCTTATACTTTTTTTTTTCCTGAGTCATTCTCACAGTCACAGCTTTGGACATCAAAAAGGGAAAATTTAGAAAAACCAAATTTATGTTTAGTTGGCTTCTCCAACTTTTTGCTTGCAGAGTAAACATAGAGATTTTCTTCAATGGCAAAGAGAACCAACCAGCTCAAATAAAAAGAGTGGTCAGAGGCATCAGTGTAAGGTGACAGAGAGTTCTCAATGCAATCTAAGGGCATCTGAACACTAGGCCTCAGAAGACCAAGAAGCACCTCTCTAGAAAGGCAGTTCTGCAACGTGGAATTATCTTAATTTCACCTTTTCCTGTCCTCTTGGATAGATCTTTTGCACATAGGTTCATTTCCTCAGCATGGTGAAACTCTTAACAGGTTTCCTCCTGATTATAGGCCCTTTACTTCCCTTCTATAAGAAACTTAACTTAGAAAACTAGCTATTATAAATTTTTTTTCTGGTCTTTTCAGATTCAAATCTTTTCCCAGTCTCTTCCCAATTTTACAACCCAGGGATGTCTTCCTCACGGTCCTAAAGCCATTGACATTTAATAATCAATTGAGAAAGCTCCCCTATGTCCCATCATTTTGGGAGGATAGGAGCCTAATTTTGGTGAGTGCCAAACACAAGTGGCCTTACTTCATTGAACAGTCTCCCCATTTATATATCCAGTGTTTTCCTACTGGCTCACCTGGCACTTAAAAGTACTAGTGCCTTTTGTTTCAGTACAATTACATTCACTCTCCTCTATTGTGAGGTCTCAAATGGTCTCCTTTTCCTATTACCTCTGTCCAAGTGTAATTTTTCTATGACAATTATTATTTTTCCATTCTGCAAATGTGAAAATAGACACCAAAATGTCAGTGATTTGTTCAAGGCCACAGAGCTGGTAATTAGTGGAGACTGATCCAGAATTTGTTTGTTTTCCTTCTCATGTGCTTTCCCTTGCTGCTCAGAGAATTGGGGCAGAAAGTAGAGACATCAGAAAACAAAACATTTAAGATATCTGAGAGCTGGAAACATTGATCTTTTCCCTCTGTACCATTTCCCACTTATATAGCATTTTGTAAATTAGAATAAAGGCTGTGTGTTTGTGTGTGTGTGTCTGACTGTCTGACCCTGGGCAGGAGAGGGTAAAGCAGTGAGACTTCTTCTTAGACATAGATAATGGCTTAATGAGGAATAGGGACAGGAGAAGTTTGTTCATGTGGAATGTGGGCCAATACCATCTTTATATCCTACTTTCAGACCTCCTCAAAATACATATATTTTAGGGTGTGTGTATGTGTGTGCATATGTCTATGTATGTATGTATGTATATATGTTTTTTTTTGGTGTGTGTGTGTGTGTGTTAGTGTGTGTGTGTGTGTGTGTGTGTGTGTATTTTTTTTTTCATTACTGGGAGATTGAACCCAGGGCCTTGCACATGTTAGGCAAGTGTTCTTTTGCTGAGCCACACCATCCTCCTCTTTTTTATTCTTTATTTTTGAGGTAGGGTCTCACTAAATTATACAGGCTGCCTCTAGCCTTGGACTCCTGATCCTCCTGCTTTGGAATACCAATTTGAGTCACTGGGAATACAGGTGTGTGCTATGGTGCCCAGTTCCTTTCACCTATTTTAATTAATGTGGAACAGAGTACTGTGAATATTGTTCTTTTTTAGATGATCTCACTATGTAGCCCAGGTTTGCCTTGAACTCGCAACCCTTCCTAAGCCTACTAAGTGCTGGGATTATAGGAGTGTGCCACCATTCCCAGCTTAAAATTTTACTAGGAGTGGGGTGGATAGGAGGAAGAAGTAGAATAACTGTTATGCCTGGCCACTAAAAGTGTCTAGAAAATTAAAGAAAAAAATTAGATTAACAAAACACAAACACACATACATATATAAATAAAAACATCCACATTCCATATGTTCTTGATTCTTATCCACATCCTTTCAACAGTTTTAGAGCACTATAGAATCAGAGAGGGCTGGAGATTAGCTCACTTGGTAGAGTTCTGTTCCATTTTTTCTGAGGATCCTGGTTCAATCTCTAGCACTGCAAGAATGGGAGAAGGATGTGGCAGTCCATTCCCAAAAAAATTCCGAAACAATCAGCCATTGAAAACACTACAAGGGTTGCTTTGAGGCAGACCCAACTCAATGATATCTAACAACACACAATCAGATGCAGATTAGAATTGTATGCCAATTGGATTTATGGTCCAGGGCTTTTGCAAATCTGATCCATATGCGATTCTAATCTACATTTGATTTTGTAACTTTCTTAAATTGTTGAAAGTGGGCAGAGTGGAATCAAGAATACATGGTATTTTTCCCCTTTGTCAAATGAAATCATCTTTCTAAGGAGAGTTTTTCTGAAAGACAATAGAGCAAACAAGTGAACCAGGCTGCCTTTTTTAGGACCTCATTTATACCACGAGCTAGGGCATTCCCTGTCTCTATGCTGTTTTCTCTTATTTCTTTACCTAAAACCCAGTAGATGCCTGAGAATATTCCAAAGAATTAATTTTTAATTGTGCCAATGATTGAACTGGTCTCTTATTTTTTTGTGACCATCTCCAAACAGAAAATAATTTAAAGAAAACTTAGCAAGTCTAAGTTAAAGGAATATTAGGCTCATGGAACACATTTTAGCAAATGAATCTAGCTTTTTCCAAATCTGCATAAAACAGAATCTTTAATAATAATAAAAAATAGTTATATGGCAGATGTTCCTATGATCCACACTATTGTGTATTAATAGATCAATGAATTGTATGTAGTATGGTGTTTTAGAGCCCAGATTTCAGAGAAATGTGAGATTAACTCAAACACCTTCAGTTGCCTGACATTTGGATAAGTCACTTTACTATTTTAGGTAAGATATCCTCATCCAGAAATGTGGCAGGGTAATGATAACTACCTCCCAAGGTTAAAATAACAATTAAGTGATCTGTACATAGTATAGTGCTTGGCATGCAGTAAAGCACCCACATTTTTGTCTAATGCCTTTGCTGTTATCATTAGCTATGTTTAATAATAGTATTTATCATAAATGTTTAAATTTTTTGCATATCCAGAACTCCAAGGTAGCTACTATCTCTCAGACAGTTCTTTCTTTGCTTTAATTTCTCTAAATTAATTGCTGATTGGTGTTTCAGGGGTTTCCTGAAGCTCAGTGCCTGCGCTTTGGTGATCTGCACTCCTCAATGAGTCAGGCTAAACCTCAGACTATGCATTTAATAAGATGGAGCCTGGAACAGCCAGGTGGAATTTGATTGTAGACTCACCCAGAAATTCAGTCCTTCCAGAGACAGCCACCTAATTGATATCCAGCAAAAGAGGGCCTATCTTGCTTTCTTCATACAAGAGATCATTCATAAAGAATGAAGCCAAAAGTATCCCCATCATTCACTACCCTAACTTAGAAAAAAGCTTCATTAGTTAAAATTGTGATGCATGAAATAGTTCTTGTTTACCAAAGTAAATTTACTAAAGTAAATTTACCAAAGTAAACGCAGGAGGACACAAACAAAATGAGATGAGTGCTCAAACATTTCCTTTCCCTGCTTATCCTTTGGTTGCAGGCCAAGGATTTGGCAATAATATATCAAGACCTAGTAAATGGTTCCCTGTAAGACCTCTGCAAAGAAGAAAGCAGGAGCTTTCGGGATCTTCTGTTCTTGATGGACCATGCCTGTCCCCACCATCTGCAGACTTAATGTGGGCATCCAAAGAGAGTAAGTAGCACAGTTTATCCACCTGCTGCTTGGACCTCAGCTGAGAGACCACATGAGAAGCTTGGGGAAATGCACATGTGATTGCTTTGTGGGCATTCATTAGATGCATTTATAATAAGCTTATAATTAGGCCAGATACCCAAAGGCTTCTGGTTTCAAAGGTAGGGGGCCAAGAAGAGTTGAAGATTTCTTTACCATGATTGGCAAAGTCCTCCATGATTTGACTCTGTGGCTTTACCTTTCATGTGGTCCACATGAGACTTTTGTCCTGCCACTCTGTGGTCACATTTGACACCACACTGGCTCTCTTCACTCATCAAACCCTCTTTCCCCATCCAACTCTACACACAAACAGAAGCACTACTTCTCTGATGCTGTCTTCATCTACTATAATGTTTAAAGTTCAATGACATTTGCCTCCATTCAACCTGCAGTATTTTTCATAGTTCAGTAGTAAATGAGTGGGCTCTGGTATCAACTAGCCTGGGTTAGAAGCATGGCTGTGCCATTTACCAGTAGAGAGACCTTGGGAAAGTTTAGTAAACTCTGTTTCATTCCTCTTATATGAAGTAGATGATCATAACAGTGCAGTAAAGGCATTGTAGTGAGGATCGAACAGTCCATATTATTTTCAGTCCTGTACCTGGCAGAAAGTAATCTTATTGTTATGTGGGTGTTCTTTTTAATAAATACGTCGTATTTCACTGGAGGATTGTAACTTATATATTTCCATCTTCAAAAATGCTTGCAGTTGATAGACTGTAAAGTCAATATTAGTTGGCTTAATTAACCATTGCCTGTTGGCTTATAGTGACTGTGATGTGCCATGACTTACCTTTCCATATTCCTTTCTTCCTTGACCAATCCTTACTTTTGAGCACATAGTATTTTGCATGATCTGGAGATATGCAGAACCATAGTCCTGCCCTCTGTAAATTACATAAAAATACCCATAAGTCTATGATTGGAATATTAAAAAAATACTCTTGTGGCAAGTTAAACACAAAGGCCATTGGAGTACAAAAACTGGTGACTAAAAAAGATCCCATGGTAATTTGACACATGACCATACGTCACAATTGCTATGGGATTTCTGACAAGTGTTATCCATCCAATAGCAAAGAATGGATGAGTAGTAGATGACTCAAGAGGTGCCCTAAGTTTTAGGGGAAAACATCATTCAGGAGAACACTAAGGCAGAATTGACAAAGTTTCTTGAGTTGTAAAAGGGGTGGAATTTATCCAATTCACTGTGGTAGTATTTTCTTCTGTAAATCCTCATGAAAAAGCAAAGGGGAGAGAAAAATAATCCTTAAACATATAGCTGGGATTATTTTGTACCTCTACTACTGTACAGAAGTTCAAGGACATATTCAGAATATTCAGAAAACCTTTAGCTGAGTCAAATAGTTTTATCTGGTACCAATTCAGGCAAGAACCAGGTAGCAAACCATTCATGACTTAATTACTAGACCATATTAAAATGTGGCAATTTAGTTGCAATTAGGGCTATAATAATTTATGTATAAAATGCCACTATATGCATTTGCATTTGACAGTCCATTTACTTTCAGCCTGGTACTGTGTGTGCTCCATTAAATTACAAAGTGCAAGGTCATTAACCTGCAATTCCATTTGTGATCATGTTATTAAATTGCATCCTGTCCTTTCTCTGGTTGAGACAAAATTGTTATATCATTTATCTGTAACTATTTAATTTCCCTCTGAAATTCCAAAAGCTCTTATTATTGCTAATTAAGCAGGTGTGACCTGTGTAGAAAGCATTTGGCACTCCTGGATCGTCTGGCTAGAATCCAAAATTGGGTCAGGTCTCTAGTGCTCTCATTTTCCTCTTATTTGCTTTTGGTCATTAGTAATTTTGGCAACACAATACATGTTTTCATGTTCAGGATCATTAGGGTTTGAGGACTTTAAAGAGAGCACTTGGCATGTGACCAAGAGCACCTTGGATAGACTCTGCTCTTCTCCGCTTGATGTCTAGCTGGCACTGAGTAGTGAGGAACAAGGCTCTTTAGCTCGGTGTTATGGATAATGAGCCTAGATTTGTAGAGTGAAACTTTCCACCAGATTTTTTCTCACAGGTAAAACCTATGTTCCATGAACATGAAGCATATTCACTGCCAGTCCAGACCTGCCATCTTACATACCTTATTGAGTACATTCCACCTACAGAATGGACAGTTCTATCTGGCTTTTACTCCTAAATGAAGAATGAAACAGAAAGGGGCTACCATTTGCGTTTCTCTTGCTGATGTATTAGTTAATACAAGATGTAAAAGTTCCTAACTTAAGCTAAAGTCCATTTCCCTATATTGCTGTAATAGAAATGAAACTGCAAAGCAAATGTTCTGGAAACAGGTACACGGGAGATAAATTTACTTGCCCAGGTTTGCACCATTACTAATTACCTGGTCTAGGATTTTGAGTCAGGTCTTGCATGGCTCCAAAGCGCTTAAAACAAATTATAATTCTCTGACTTTGTCGTACCACCAAGTGCAGAGCTAACTTGCTGTCATCGGACCACACATCCTGCCTGAAATTTAAGCATGTTTGGCCTTCATTTTGCCTACTTGTCTTTTTGCTGACTCTCCACTGAGCACACTATTGGCTAAAATTTTTCACAGTGAAGGAAATAAGTAGCCATCATAGAAAGTGTAGGGAAAATATAATCAAATTCTGACACCAGAAACTTTTAATTAATGATGCATCATGTACTTATTTAAGACCCAAAGTTAACTAAGTGAACAAATGAACAAAGAAAGAAATTTTCAACTGACTTCTATTTCAAGTGAATATATTATCTTTAAAATAATTTTGTTTTCTTTTACCTTATCTGCCTCCACTGTGGCACCTTAAACTTGAAGTGCAAGGATTTCCTCTCAGTCATTCTAGATTGTTCTCTCACCTAGAATAGTGCTCTGCACATAGTCAGGTATTCTGTATTGAGATAGCGAACACATTTTATCATTATTGTTAGTTATATAGTGTGGAGTTTGACCACTGTCTGCTAAGGTTTTTGAAAGATGTAAGATTGTTTTCCCATTTACTAACATCTGGATCTTTTGCCAGTTGTGTCTTTTTTATATAAAATATTCCTCCTTTTCTCTCTCTTTTCACTACCCATTGTTTCATATTTAGTTTTCTGACTGTTTGTGCCAAAAGTAGGTACTTTCTCACTACAATATGAAGGCTGCAGTCAACTGGGAATAAAGGTACCAAAACTTCAATAAGTTACCTTTAGCTGAGTATTAAATGTAGAGAAAGATCGAGGGCTTTTCTTATGAGTTATAATATCAGTTTTGATAAATCTAATTTTTAGCATTTGATTTGGGTACTCCTAAATCTATATTTTCCATTTGAGGTACTTTGCGTTTGTTTTTCTGGATAGAGCAACACAGGCCTAAAACATTTAGCAACTGTTGACAATTCACAGAAGATGTGTAACACAGCTCATAGAGCTATAGCACAGCTCTTCTTTGTAGATCTGTTTAAAAACACTTCTTGCTAACACATATCATATTATTATCATATGATCAGTTCTGCTGCCATAGCACTGTGGTATCCAATCTTGTCAGATCTTGGAAGAGTCAAACCTGGTTAGTACTTAGAAGGGAGGCTGTCTGGGAATACTAGGTGCTATATGGTTGGGAGAAAAACCCAGGAACCCACTCTCAAAAATCAACCCACCATTCTCTGCTATGAATAGCAAACAAGCACTAGCAATAGTGTTTCATCTATTATATGTTGGGTTGCTATGAGTTGGACACTGACTCAAAGGCACCTAACAACAACAACATAGAAAATACACTGCTTGATTTGATTTAATTCTCTCTAAACTCACTAATATAGAAGAAGGATTTGGCAATCTATTCCCTAAGCAATCCTGAAACAATCAGCCATTGAAAACCCTGCAAGTGTCCCAACGAGTCAACCCCACTGGACATCTCCTAACAACAAAAAATTCACTAATTATCAAAGTTTTTTGTTCACCCTTCTTAATAATTTAAAAAGAATGCATCATCTTGGACAACTTGTATATCAAGAGCTCTACATGAAATTTCCAAATTTATTATTTAGAAGAACCATAGCAGTTGAACACAATTTCTCTCATATTTTACAAAGGAGGAAAAAAAAAACTCAGAGGTAAAATGAAATCATTTGAAGAGATGTTTCTACTTTACCAACTTAATTGTGTGTCAGTATGTTGAACTTTGCATTCAGAGAGAGTTTTCTTGTAGTTTTTAAGTTCTTTAAAAATCAGTATAAGATTTTATTTTCACAGTAATGAAAACTTAGTTACATAACTAAGTTATGTATAAATGAAATTCTGTACAAAAGAAGCATGATTCTATGCTTTCCTTTTTCTTCTTTTTAAATTCTTCCTGTTTTAATTCACTTCTGTTAAAAGTTCACTTACCTCTGAGTTCTCATCTAGCCATGCATTCTATCATATATTTTTAGAAGTGATTGGTGCAATGAACTTCCAGAGATTAGTGAATCATATGAAGTTTAACTCTAGAGTAGTGTATTTTGCTAAAGGATGCCCAACTTTGCCACTAGGATAATAGACAGATTGATAAGATGGTGGTATTGGGCAGCACTTGGTATGAAGATGACCAATAGGTGTTTGAAAAGGGATGCAGGTAACAGAGTGAACTGCTGTCTCCATAAGCCCTTCTATAAAGGTCAAATGTCTTCACTGGAGTGCCATGATCTGTGCTTGGGATTCAGTATTGAATGCTAGTGATATTTCAGGGAAAATACCAAGTCCTGGGCATACCATTTGCCTGCAGCTATACCACTGCGGCATCCAATCCTGTCAGATCTTGGACACTAAGCAGGGTTGTGCCTGGTTAGTACGTAAATGGGAGACCACCTGGGAACACCAGGTGCTGTAGACTTGGGAGAAGGACACAGCAACCTGCTCCCAAAAAACAATCAGCCATTGAAAACCCTATGAATAGCAGAGAAACACTAACAATAATGTTTCACCTGTTGTACATAGATTCATTATGAATCAGACACCAACTTGAACGCACCTAACAATAACAACAGGAATACAATGGTGGAAACCATGTACATAATCCATATTCTCTTATGTCTTGTGATCTGTTCAATTCTTGGTTTATACAGATATCCAAGCAAAGCCATTGAATATATTATGCACTGAGAAAATCACTTTCAATTCTTCCATCCAAGTATTAACCAGGTCCCACCCTGCTTAGCTTCTGAGATCAGGCATATTCAGTGTGATATAGCTGTAGACACACTTCTAGTTCTCTGCTATCTCACAGTTATTTACACTGTCCCTTGTAATTGGCAGAATGGGTCAAATTGAGGTAAAAAGAGATACTATAGCTATATCTACAAAAAATAATTGTGTCTGTGTTTAAAAAGTCATTGCCTCAGCAACTCTTAGTCTGCAAGTTGTGGGTTCAAGCACAATTTATATTAACCCATATTCAAGGAGGCTTAATACATAATTGGGTGGCAGTGACAGTGTCCTTTAAAATACATTCAGGACCTGAAGTGATTGCCAAACTTCCAGACTTTGTGCTTGGGAAAACTAGATTCAATTCAAGCAGGCTACATTGGATACCCACCATGTCAGCTTGTTGTCTGTCAGCTTGTTGTGCTGTGGGGGCTTGCATGTTGCTGTGATGCTGAAAGCTATGCAACTGGTATTTCAGGGCCACCCATGGTGACAGGTTTCAGATGAGCTTCCAGACTAAGATAGACTAGGGAGAAGGACCTGGCAGTCCACTCTTGAAACAATTAGTCATTGAAAACTCTATGAATAGCAGAGAAGCACTGTCAAACACAGTGCTGGAAACTGAGGTCCCCAGGATGGAAGGCATTTAAGAGATGACTTTTCTACTTTCTACTTCAATTAGATCAACTTCTTTACAATCTACTTGTGAGATAATAGCATAATATCTTCTAAGCTTATCCATATTGGGACAAATGACAGAATTTCATTTTCTTTTCTGTTTGAATAATATTCCACTGCATACATATAGCCTCCAGCCATATCACCGTGGCATCCCATCCTATCAGATCTCAGAAACTAAGCAGGGTCAGTCCTGGTTGGGAGGGTCTCCCGGATGGGAGACTGCCTCGGAACACCAGGTGCTGCAGGCTTGGGAGAAGGACCTGGCAACCCACTCCCAAAAAACAATCAGCCATTGAAAACCCTATGAATAGCAGAGAAGCAATAATAATACTGTTTCACCTGTTGCACATAGGGTTGCTATTAGTGGGACACCAAATCCTCAGCACCTGACAACAACAGCAGTGTACATATACCACATTTTCTTTATTCATTCTTCCATTAGTGGGCATTTATGCTGATTCCATATCTTGGCTGTTGTGAATAGTGCTGCAATAATAAAGCTTTCTATAAATGTTAGCTTATTTATTTAATGGAGAATATATATGTCCCTGGGACTTGCAAAGCCAAGAGACCATTTGGAGGTTAAGCTTACATGCAGTTAACAGATCAGTGTTTAAATGGGGCTTAATGAGAACCTCTCCCTCTGCTACTTGTCCCAGTAGAGCAGCTGGAGGCAGCTGAGCATCCTGAGCCAGAACACTGCCCAGTACTTTTATTTGTTGGGAGATTGTCCAACATTATGTTCTTACTGTGATTTCTCTGGGAAGAAACAATGATTGAGAGCAGGAGAGCAGGGAGGCTAAATTTAGAATGGGTCAACAGCTCCTGAGCTTGATGATGGAGCAATTTGTCTTTCAACCCTTCTGTCATGAGTGGAGGAGACAATTTAGCTTCTTGGAAGAACCGATAAAAGTAGCTAATGTCAGAAATCTCAGGATAAAACAGGGTGTTTCTGTTATATCTCTGAACAGCATGATGTAGGGAGAGCCTAACACCTAAAGATAGGAGATCTGGTTGCCAGGATGGTCCTTTCACTAACTCATCTTGGAATTGTTAGGAGTTCATTCTACCACTCTGTTTTCCCATCTGTTAATGAACATCTGCAGTGTTAATTAGCATCGATAGCAGCATATTGCACTGCTGCTTGACAAATGGCCTCCCCACATGCATTTCTCTCACTCAGGGAGGGGCTTATTTTGTGCTTTTCTCTCTGAAAAGATTGTATATAAAAATGTTCTGTTTTCCTCATGAGCTGTTGTGAAATTTATGTGAAAAACCTTTTAAAAACATACAATGTTATTGAGGGGTACCCTCTCTATATTGTGAGAGAAATTCAGCTCTTCATCTATGAGATTCCAGATTATGCAGTACCTATTTATGACCCATGGAGAAGGATGTGGCAATCCACTCCCAAAGGCAATCCCAAAGCACTCAGCCATTGAAAACCCTATGAGGGTTGCTATGAGTCGTACCGACTCGACGGCACCTAACAACAACAACAATTTATGACCCACAAAATAGCACTGCAGCAGACACAATTCCTAAAGTTGTGTTTCAGGGATGTTGTATAGGCAGACTTCGGTTTAAATCCCTGTTCATTTATTTTCTATGTAACCTTGACAGATTTCCTTAAACTGAGGTTCAGTTGTCATACCCACAAAATGGTCACTAGGGTGCTTTGACCATAGAATTTGCGCAAGGTAAAGAATGTATCATAGGCCCTTTCACAATGTGTGGCCAACAATAGTTATTCTAATTATCAATGCCATTCCACATGCTGTATATGGTATTAAAATGGAACACATTAGTAGCAACAGGCTGCTTCTGCTGTTCTTTGGCCTTTTCACTTGAACAAAAAATACACAATTTACTCTTTATACAATCTTTTTGTGTTAAATTACTTGGATATTTAAGGGAACATAAATAAATAAAATCCCATGAAATAACACATAAATGGCTTCAAGTGAGAATTTGCTGCTTCTTGGATTTGTTGTTGTTGTTCAGAGCTGTCAAGTTGGTCTGACTGATAGCAACCCTATGTACAACAGAAGGAAACATTCCCTGACACTGTGCCATGCCCGCCACTATGTCAGTACTTCCTTGCAATTCATAGGATTTTCACTGGCTGATTGTTTAGGGGTTGTTTCAGGAGTGGGTTGCCAGGTCCTTTTCCCATTTTTGTGGACTTCAGAGAGTGCAGAGCAGCATTCTGCCAAGTGAGCTAAATCCCAGTCCTCTTGGATTTAGAAAGTTTTTTAAAAAAATTTTAAATAAAGCAATTATAGTAGTAAGGACACCTTAAATAGAAGCTGTAAAAGAAAGAATATTTATAGAGATGAGTTTTCTTCTGTTTAATATTACCTTAACCATGTCATACATTTATATTGTGTCTGTTTCCTTCTTCATAAAGTAATACAATTCAATACAAGGGTTCCTTTAGCACTAATATTTTCTAGATGTATATTGCTGTAATGTATTTGGAATCCTTGGTTTGGTTGAATTCATCCCTCAAAAAGGAAGTGGCATTGATCACTCAGAGCCATCAGGAAGCAAAGTCCAGGTGTTAACACAATTGGATGACCACATTGCCAGCTTCACTTGTCTCTTTGAAATCATCCCAGATAATGAACACTTCCTCAGGACTCCGTTTAATGAACATCTGCAGCAGCACATTTGCACGGCAGGTTGACCAATGGCCTTCCCATAGGCACTTCTCTCATTCAGGGAGGGGTTTATTTTCTGCTTTTCTCTCAAATGGAGTTAATACATTTGAAGCTCATTATAATCCCAGTGCTATTTAAGAAGGAAAAAGGCACTCTGCTTCATTAAAAAGTATTAGGGTGAACTTAATCTGATGCATAATTCATTTTGCAGGGCAGAGGCTGCATATGAGCTGAAGTTAATATTGTTCTTGTTGTTGTTGTTGTTAGGTGCCTTTGACTTAGTGTCCGAATCAAAGGACCATACATACAACAGGAAAAACACTATTGTCAGTGCTTCTCTGCTATTCATAGGGTTTTCAATGGCTGATTGTTTCTTTGGGGGTGGGTTTCTGGGTCCTTCTTCAAAACCTATAACACCTGGTGTTCCAAGGCAGTCTCCTGTCCAAGTACTAACCAGGCCCGACACAGCTTAGCTTCTGAAGTCTGAAGGGATTGGTCGCCACAGTGGTAGGGCTGCAGCCGCTGAAGTTAATAGAGACTTTTAATTTATGAACATGTTTTCATTGTGCTGTGGCAGCCCATGCAGATATAAAAGATGAGTCATCTTTCACCTGGCCATAATCACTAGGCTATAAGAGACTTAGCCTCTGTTCAAGAAAAAAAAAAAAAAAAACTTAAGATTTTTGACAGTTTGATTTTTATTTTATTTTTCTAGTAGAATGATTTGAATTATTGCATGGGGAGTTTCTTTCTGTCTCTTTTTATCTGGTTCAGTGTTCCCCTTCAGTATGTGTATGTATGACTGTTCAGGGTAGTATACTTCCAATTGCATGTTTTGGTGATTCAGGATCTTTTCCATGATAATTTTGACAACAAACAACTTCAATGTTTTATTCTAGATATAGAACTGAACTCCACTTTTTAAAAAAGCAACTCTATTTCATTGTTTTTCACCCTAAAAATTGGTAATTCTCAAAATCATAAAAAATAAGACAGTAATTATACTTGGATGTGGGCTCTGTCATGTATTTTGGGTGAGAGTCTCAGCAAAACACTCTGTAAAGCAATTTGTTGGTATCTGCCACATTTAAAAATGTGCAAATTGTTTGGCTTTGTAATTACATATCCAGCATTGTCCTCCTAGACATATTTATACATGAGCACAAAAATGTATAAAGATATTTATCATGGTTTTTGTAGTGTTAGCAAAACAAAGTCACTAATGGATATACTTCTTAAAATCCTTAGATATTATTATAGACAATTTTCAATAAAATTATAATTGCTTACCATGACCTAAGAGTCCCTGATTAATCTGACTTTTGGTTATATCTTCCTCTTTTTCTTATGTTCTCTACCTTCTTGTCATCCACCCAATCATTGACCTTTGAGTAACTTGAGCCCCAACCAAAGTGGAGTGGAAAATTATTATAGCTAGGCAAGTAATGAGTTTATAGAAAATTCATAATATATTGAATATTCCTATAAAAATCAAGAGATTTCTAAGACAATATCCTTTTATAGCGAGATCTAGCTGTGTCTGTGCCGGTGTGTGCACAGGTGTAGCCTTTGCTCATCTAGAATGCCTAGCCCTTGGGCTGAATGGAAATCCTAAAGAAACTATTGAAATACTGCTGCCCAGCTTACTTTCCTTCCCCTTCTTCACAAAAGTTCTTTTGAAAAACTCAGTTTGTGTCTTATTTTCTTCCTGGGTAATTTCTTTGTAAGCCTATCCTAAGCTTTATTATTTATTTATAATGTTGTTGTTGTTGTTAGGTGCCGTCGAGTCAGTATCTGACTCATAGCAACCCTCATAGGGTTTTCAATAGCTGTTTCGGGATTGCCTTGGGAGTGGATTGCCAGGCCCTTCTCCCATTTTTGCGGTGCTGGGAATTGAACTGTGGACCTCAGAGACTGCAGCGCAGTGCTCTACTGACTGAGCTAAAGTTTTTATCAAAATTGAATTTGTTGAAAGCTCATGCATACTTTCATACATTTAATTCATGGTTTCCTCTAAATACACCCATTAGTTATCAATAGCTCCATTTATGATAAGGGCCAGAGAGGTTAAATAACTTATCTATGGTCACCCAGGTAGTAAATGATATGACCAGCATTTAAACACAAATCTATCTGACTCCAAAGTCCATTCTTAGAACCTCCAAATTGACTGACAGTAGTGGATAGATAGTAAAATCAAATCCCACACTAGATAAGGTACATGCGGCAGAGAAGAATACTTGGCTATATTGTCCTTCAAGATTTAAAGGGCTTACTGCCCTGCCTTCCATGCCAGGGATGATTGGAGACTCTTTGGACATCATAAGAGGTAGCCTAAGGCAAAGAACTCTTTTACCACTCTCCCCAGGTTAGAAGTGACTTTGTCTTCCACAAGGTTCAAGTCCCAGTTCCCTTGGAATCACAAGGACAACAAAGCCACACAGCCCAACTCCACATCCATGCCAGCTGCCAGGTATGTGAGCTCACAGACAGGACACCTAGGCCAGCTCTGCTGCTTCTTTTGTTTCAGGACTGTGACATCAGGATTAATAGCTACAGAGATAGACCTATCTGTGATTAATGGCCTAGAGTCAGAAGGAACACCTGTAAAATGTGCATACATTATTTATTTTCTTACTTTAACGACCCTAATTTCATTTTTCACCTTTTGGGTCCAGCTTTTGGTCATTATTTATACACTATTGTGGATCAGCTTTGTATTTTTGGCTGTGAGTTTGTGACTCTTTTAAACAATAGCGCTCAATAACAACAATAAAACTGTGGCACAAGGTGTCAAGAAGCTATAGAAACAGAATAGAAATGTTTCTGGTCTGGACTTCCTGATGCTTTGTACTGGCCAGATCACTAAGAAAATGGCCCTCTGGACTTCCATCTCACATCTGTGATGCACCTCGCTACTGCGTGATCTGGTTGGGTTGGGACATTCTCTGTTTATTTCTACATTTACTGGTCCTAGTTTGCAAAATGTGGCTCATGGATACCCTAACAATGGGGAGGGTGCTGTATTCACTCCACCACAATTTGGTGAAGATTAAATGTGTGTATTACTCCAGGAAAGGATGGATCTTGTATAAAGGGATTTATACAGTGGAGGACATACACTTGCCTTGGGGTCACAAAAGATAGACATTTATTTAAACTAACTTACATAAGCATGGTAGGAGATGGGGTGAGGTTAATCTTAAAGATACAGTGCTATCAAACATCTACCAGAAATCAAAAATAGAAGCTAGGAAACTATGAATGGACAAATATTGCATTTCCTTTTGTCTTTCTCTGATTTTATCCCTCTCTCTTTGATCTTTCCTGAAATGTTATAGCTTTATCTCTGTTTATTTTGGTCTCCCTTTAAGGTCCTTTGATTTCTTCTTCTTTTCCTTTCTCCTCTATTCAGATCTATTCCTTCCACTTTATCCTCTCTCCCTTCTCTACTTGAAATATCATTTCTATGAGCACTGGATACATGACCTCTTATGTCATATGCTGATACCCATTGATTATAGTTTGGAGCCTCTACTAGCTCTTATCAAATAAGGGCATCTCTCTTCCAGGGGCTGTGAGTGAGTTAGAAGATGTTGCACAAGTGTATAATAATGTATTTACCTACGTGGTCCCCTACAAATATCTTGATGAATTTGTAAGTCTGTTGTCTGAAGCCAGATGTTTAAGGATCCTGAGTTCCATCAAAATGTACCTCAACAATCTTATAATGGCCAAATCTTCTTGAAGTACAATTCTTATGTCGAGAAGGTGTCACAAGCATTAGAAAGAAGGCCTAACAATGTTTTCTACATAAAAGATCCAATGACTGCACCAACCTGACCCTTTTCATTCTGGTCATGCCAATAGTTCATGCTAGTTGCAAATATTTTCTGAGGTGAAAATTATCTTTTTACCTTTGAAAGGGAAAATATCCTGTTTAATTTTATTTGCATGAAAGAGATCCAATATCTCCTTTGTTCTGGCAGTCTGGTCAACAGATCCATAGACAATGACATTCTTGCTGCTACTTCCAGCCTTCCCACCAAAGAAAAGCCAGCTGGCCATTAAGAGGCTCTGAATGGAGATGAAGTGTTTTTGAGATTGACAGTCTATTTCTCTTGTAGGAGTACGGATAAAAGTCAGCCAAATCTGGAAAGTAGTAGTGGTTTTAAACCAAGAATTAGACCCAAGGTGCTTGGATTCAGTTATTTTGAAGAACCTCTGTTATCCTTAGGTGCTGTCAAGTTGAGTCTGAGTTATACTAACCCTATGTACAACAGAATGAAACACTCCCCAATACTGTGTTAAGCCATGCCCAGCACTATGTCAGTGCTTCTCTGCTATTTATGGAGCTTTTAATGGCTAAAATGTTTCAGGAGTGGGTTGACAGAGCCCTTTTTTGGTGGCTATCTCTTCTATCACTGAGACTCTTTGCAGTTACATTACCTTTCCTACTGCATTTTTTTAAAAAATGCATTCACATGAACACACAAGCACTCTAAAGGAACAAACGGGCTACTGAGGCACCATGGCATATGCCTGTAAGCCCAGAAACATGGAAGGCTGAGGTAGGAGGTTCGTGAGCTCGAGGGCAGAGGCAGTCTGTGAAATTACCAAGAACTTGTCTTAAAATAAAATTTTAAATAAGGGTTTTGGGGTGAATCTCAGTGGTGGAGCACTTGCCTACCATGCATGAGCCCCTGTGCCCAACCCACAAGCACCACAAAGAAGAATGAAAAAATAGTTAAAGGCATAAGAGGAATAATCATTCATTTTAAAAATATTAAAATAAATTGGCCAGCCACATTCTTTTTTATTATCAAACATTACCCTGGGAATACATTTATTATCTAGAACTAAAGTCCATTGTATTATAGCTTAAAATAATTTCAGAAATAGCAATCCAGCACCTAACTTCACATTATAACTTATACTTTATCAAGGCATACCATGTCCATTATTGCATTAAATTCTTAAGGAAATAGTGTTATTAATTTCATTTTCTAGGTAAAAATAATTCAGAGAGGTTGTGACTCATGAGCCATCAACATGGTATTAGGTTATTGTTTAGTTGATTCCCAACTCCATATTCCTGCAGTGGTTGACATCTTGTATCCTAATAATCTTTGTTTTCACTATGTAATAGTAATAATGAGATATCTTAAAGAGATTTATATTTGACATTTTTGTTCTAATTTCCGCAAAAGAAGACCTGTTTTTACCCTAAAAGATAAATTTTAAAAAGTCATGTCCTTTGATTTCATGATCTAGACCTTGGCTCACATTGCCCCTCAGGTTGTCTCTCTCTACTGTATGGAAATATTTTGCAGTGGTATGTGGAATTGACATGAAACAAAGAAACAAATTGTCATGTTGAACCACAAGAATTCTAATGGGCTAAAAGAATAACACAATAAGTACATTTTACCCATATTATTAAAGGAATTAATTGAAGCTAAACTTCAATGCCTGCAGCACATAGCCCTATGGCATCTGATCCCATCAGATCTCAGAAGCTAAGCAGGGTCAGGCCTGGTTAGTACTTGGATGAGAGACCACCTGGGAATACCAAGTGCTGTAGGCTTGGGAGACGGACCCGGCAACCCATTCCCAAAAATCAATCCACCATTGAAAACCCTACGAACAGCAGAGAACCACTGACAATAGTGTTTCCCCCGTTGTATGTAGGGTCACTATGAATGGGATACTAAGTCAATGGCACCTAACAACAACAAACTTCCACAGCTAAAATTTTGCTTTAGGCAAATGGGGAATAATAATTTCCTTCACATATAATCCTCTGCAGTAACAATGCTGCAAAAGAATAGAAAAAGAAATCATGGAATTACACTTTGAAAGATGATTTGGTCTCATAGATGAGGTGTGTACAGCATACCACTGTGGCATCCGATCCCCTCAGATCTCAGAAGCTAAGCAGAGTCAAGCTTGGTTAATACTTGGATGGGAGACCACCTGGGAACACCAAGTGCTGTAGGCTCGGGAGAAGGACAAGACAAACCACTCCCAAAAAACAATCAGTAATTGAAAACCCTATGAATAGCAAAGAAGTACTAACAATAGTGTTTTGTCTGTTGTATGTTGGGTCATGATGAGTTGGACACTGACTCCATGGCACCTAACAACAACAACAACAACAATAGATGGGGAAGAAAACATTATTATTTTTTATTTATTTTAAAATTTATACATGTTAGCGGGGTACAGAGTTATAAGCCATTTGATATATCCATTATGCAACTATTAAATCACTTTTGCTTATACATCCATTACCTTACATATTTTACAGAATGAGATGAATGAATGAAGAAAGAAAAAAATAGGAATTTTAATTAACATGTAATGATAATCATATGCAACCGTGGCTTATACCTTGATTTATATTTACTTCTCTTTTTGTTCCTTTTCTCATAATATTCATATACGCTCCTGTGTTTTGTGTTTTACCTCTCACTCTTTACCCCTCTATATTGTTACCACTTCCCTTACCCACTTCCTCAACCTCAGCTCTCCTCCTCTGGTCCCCTCCCTACTCCTCTCAGGTCCACTTGTATTTGCCATTCTTAGATAAGTATGATTATTAATTTTTATGTATGCATATATGTATTTTTCCTTTAAGCTGGATTTAGCTCACACATATGAGTGAGAATATATGGTATTTCTCTTTTTGAGTCTGGGTTAATTCACTTAAAATGATGTTCTCCAGTACCATCTATTTTGCTGCAAATGACATAATTTCATTCTTCTTTTCTGCTGAGTAATATTCCATCAAGTATATATAGCAAAATTTTATTACATTTTTAATTGAAAATATGTGCCTGTGTACATTTCCAATTAAAACAAGTATGAAAATGTTTTAAGTAGACAAGTTTTGTAGCATAGTCAAGCCTAGCTAAAAATTATAGAAATGAGTTGCCACTATTCTTACTTCAACCTCAATAAATCTTGGTAAAATATGTATTATAGGAAATACAGTAGAAGTATGCTTTTTTATTGCATTTTTACTTTATTAGAATGTGACACAAATTCTCTTTCTCAGTACCAACTTTGAAATGTAACCTACATACCATAACATGTACCCACTTCAAGAATAATGTTTATGATTTTAATAAATTTAAACAACCATGAAACTATTATCAAAATCTTGTTTTGGCCAATTTTCATCATGCTTGGAAAGTTCTATTTCTCTTTTGTAAGTGGAAAAAGCCAGAATAAACACATTTTTGTTTAGATTTCATTGAGTTAGAATTACAAAAAATTCAGAAAATCAGGCACCTTGCATATATAAAAGATATAGAGATTTAATGCAATACCCATTAAAATTCCACTAACTGACTTTACAGAAATAGAAAAAATGATCCAAAAATTCATATGGAACCACAAAAGACCATGTATAGCCAAAACACTTTTAAGCTGCAAATCTAATGCAGGTGGAATCACAATCCCTGACTTCAAATTATACTACAGGGCAGTGGTTGCTAAAACAGCTTGGTACTGGCACAAAAATAGGCCCAAAGACATCTGGAACAGAATAGAAGACCCAGATATACCTCAACACACCTATAGCCACCTGATTTTCGACAAAGGAGCAAAGCAAGTAAACTGGGAAAAGGACAGCCTCTTCAACAAATGGTGCTGGGAAACATGGTCACCCACATACAGAAAAATGAAAGTGGACCCGCATCTCTCTATATACGTGAGAGTTAACTCAAAATGGATAAAAGATCTCAACATAAAACCAGAAACTTTAAAACTTATAGAAGGCAAGATAGGCAACACACTCCATCATATAGGCATAGGAAAGTATTTCCTTAATAGGACTCCAATTACTCAAGAAATTGCAACAAGAATAGATAAATGGGATCACATGAAATTAAAAAGCTTCTGCACAGCAAAAGAAACAATTAACAGAGTCAAGGAAACCCCCACGGAATGGGAAAAAAATCTTCGCATTTTATACATCAGATAAAGGTCTAATTACTAGAATTTATAAAGAACTCAAGAAAAAAAACGCCCCAAAAAACAACTCAATACACAAATGGGCAAAGGAACTGAGTAGACAGTTCTCAAATGAAGAGATCCATAAAGCCAAGAAACACATGAAACACGCTCAACATCCCTAGCCATTAGGGAAATGCAAATTAAAACAACTCTGAGATTTCACCTTACACCAGTAAGAATGGCCAAGATCAATAAAGCAAATAACAGCAAATGCTGGAGAGGTTGTGGCGAAAAATGAACACTATTACATTGTTGGTGGGGCTGTAAATTGGTCCAGCCACTGTGGAAATCAATATGGGGATATCTTAAGAAACTGAAAATAGATCTACTGTATGACCCAGCTATAACACTATTGGGAATTTACCCAAAGGGAGATGGGTCATCATACCACAGAGACACCTGCATCTCCATGTTCAATGCTGCACTTTTCACAATAGCAAGGATATGGAATCAACCAAAGTGCCCTTCAACAGAAGAATAGATAAAAAAAAACTATGGTACATATACACAATGGAATACTACTCAGCAACCAAGAAAAATGAAATAAGGTCATTTGCAGCAAAATGGATGGAATTAGAGAAAATTATTTTAAGTGAACGAAGCTAAGCTCAGAAAGAGAAACACCACGTTCTCACTCATATGTTGGAGTTGAATCAAAATTATAAGGAGGAAACATCCTATTCAAAGGTTGGATCAAAGTAAAACGGGGAAAAAAAAACTAAGAAAGGTGTCAATATAAATGGTCTAGAAAATACATGCAATTGTTCTGACAAGTTAATAACAAAGTTCGCTACAGGAAAAATTTCTATCTTAAACAGAACTGGGACTCAAGTATATATAGAAAAATATTACCAAGTAAATGATAGAGAAGACTTAGATGGGGGGAGGCATACAAGAGGGTAAGGGGGAACCTATATGAATAATGTACATCAAAATGCATATATGTAAATGCCACAATGAAAAGCATGTCAGAATGAATCACATTAAGGTATACATTAAAAATGTCCAATAAAAAAAAGTCAAACAAACAAACAAAGATGGCTTTGGGCATGTACCTTACATCTTTACATTTCACCTTATTTATTTATGGAACTGCTTAATAATATCTGCTTTACTTCATTCATTGGCTATGCGTGGTTTAAATAAGAATATGCTTTCATCATCTTGATAAAAAGCATAGAAACCTTACTTCCATTTGGGTTCCTTTACCTGCTCTATTTTAAAATGTAAGTGCCTTAAATATTTTCTCTATATACATTGAGCAGTATATCATACTTCCATAATTTTTGTTTGAACAATCAAATATTATCTTAAAAATTTCATGAGAATAAGTTACCATATTACATTTCCTCCTACTTTTGTCTTTTATGACATTCTTATTTCCTTTCTGAAATTCCACCCTTTCTTCTATCATTACCTTTCTATGCATACAACTTACTTTAACCATTCATTAAGAAGTAGTTGTTAGCAACAATCTTTATTTTCCCTTGTGTGGGCATACCTTGATATTCTCTTCCTTTTTTTCTGAAGTATATTTTTGCCAGATATAGAGGTCACAGTTGACAATTCATTTCTTTCAGTATTTGAAAAAGAAATTCCATTTCCTTTAGGTCTCTGTGTTTTGAGATAAGAAATCTATCATTTACCTATAAATAATACTTCTTTTTTCTCTACTTTTAACCATTTTATATATCTTTAGTTTTCAGAACTTTAATTACTATGTTTGTTTTTTCTATTTATGGTTCAAACAGGTTGCTTAACTGGAATATTTATACATTTCATTTGAGAGGTTTTCCATCATTATTTCTTCCAATGCATTTTCAGTGCCAATATGTCTCTCCCTCTTATTACTGTAAGTTTGATGCTATGAATTTAGCTCTTTTGTTATTATACCGCATGTCCTTTATACTCTGTTAATTTTTTACCATCCACTTTCTCTCCATTCAGATTTGGTACATTGTGTTGCTGTTTACCTTAAACTCATTGATTTTTATTCTCTGTCATTTCTACTGTACAGTATAGCCTCTCCAGCAAGTATTTTTATTTTTTGTTTTTTTTTAATTTCACTTATTGCATTTTTCAGTCCTCAATTTTCCATTTGGTACTTCTTTATAACTTGCATTTCTGCAGGTTTTTCTGTTTATTCAATTGTTTTCAGACAATTGGAAATTGCTGATTGAAACATTTTTGTGATGGCCACTTTTAAAATCCTTGTCACTTTTTCAATATCTGATTCATTTCAATGTTTACATCTAGTGATGATTTTTCCACTCAAGTTGTGATTTTCCTGATTCTTAGTAAAATGAGTGATTTTTTTAATTGAATCCTGTATAGTTTAGATATTATGAGATTCTCATCACTGCTAATAGACCATAAAACAGATTCTTATCATGAAATGATTTCAGTGGCATTTTGTTATGCAAATTGTAACTATGGTGGCTGTCATATTTATTTAATAATTTTTACGTTTCAGAAATCAAAATCTTCATCACTTCCCTTAGTGAGCTAATATGCCAGTCATTTTCTATGACTGAATTGGCAAAAATCAAGATCTTTGTTGAAAGCACATGATTCTTTTGTCTTGTTAATGAACATAAAATCTCTACAAAGTATCTAAACTTCCCCATCTTAAGGTATCCTCTAGTTAGAGAAAGAAGAGAGATGGGCTAATTTTGTTTTCTTAAACTAACTTCCATCTTAGTGTAGTATTTCATGGTAATAACACCCTGTATCTCATATCATTAATCTTCCATCATTTCTTAACATATCATTGAGTTCTTAGGAACCTATTTACATTTCATACAAGTCAGCACAGCTATCAGTTACCTGTTGTTCTTATTATAGGGCTACTTAGAGTGCCTGGTGCAAATGATGCTAAACCTCCTTTTACCAAGATCTTTATCCAAAATATATGTGTTTACCAAGATTGCACCTCCATTGTCCTATAAGATCTAATGCATGGGCAAAGGTAATTGTTAATTGCAAATGCTAACAATATTTTTTAAATAAAATTATTATAAAAGATGGAAGGAACTTGCTATCTGTTAAGATGAACTCAATGCACAAAGGTCTCCCAAAATCCCAGCCACTATACCACACTGTCCATCCAATCTTGAGAAAGAAACTCACCTCTTGTACCTCCAAGTTAGCCAGTATTTTTCTGTGGCCCACATTGTGGCAGATGATAGCATTTTAGGCAAAGAAGCATCTGTTTGACTTAGGGCAGTTCTGGGGGATGTGGCTGCTGTGAAGTGTTAGCTAAGGGCACTCACAGGAATTAGGAGATGAGTGTTCCTGCAAGAATTTTAATGGGTTATCTTCTGCCCCATACTGCAAATTCATATTGATGTCCCAACTCTCAGTAGCTCAGAATTTGTCTTCATTAGAAAGGTAGAGTCTTTGCAGAGGAAGTTAAATTGAGGTCATTTAAAGGAAGCCTAATCCAATATGACTGGCATACTTACAGATAGGGCAACTTAGGACAGAGAGATATCCACAGAGAGAAGGCAATGCAAGTAGACCCTGTGAAGATAGCCATCTACAAGCTAAGAAGAAAGACCTGGAAAAGCTGTTCCTTCAAAACCCACAGAAGGAAAAAACCCTGCTGATACCTGGCTATCTGAATTTCAGCCTCCAATCAGTCTATACTGGTACCATTACAAAGAACCTGGATGGATATCAGTCTAGGTACTAAATTCCACTTTCCTTCAGTGATGTCCTTTTGTTTGTTGTTGTTGTTGTTAGGTGGTGTCGAGTCATATCCAACTCATAGCGAGCCTCATAGGGTTTTCAATGGCTGATTGTTTTAGGATTGACTCTGTAGTGGATTGCCACATCCTTCCCCTGTTTTTATGGTGCTGGGAATTGAACTCAGGATCTCAGAGACTGCAGAGTGGCACTGGACCAACTGTGTTAAATCCCAGCCCCATCCTTCTGTTTATCAAACACTAAATCTTTGTTTTTAATCACCAAAACTATCTTGCAATGTTAACCAAAACAATAGGTCACTATTACCAAGCTCCTCGCCTGCAGCTATATTACTGTGGCATCTGATCCCCTCAGATCTTGGAAGCTAAGCAGGGTCAGACCTGGTTAGTACTTGGATGGGAGAACACCTGGGAACACAGTGTCCTGTAGGCTTGGGAGAAGGACGTGGAAACTCAATCCCCCAAAAAATCAGCCATTGAAAACCCTATGAGTAGCAGAGAAGCACTGACAATAGCGCCTCACCGTTTGTACATAGGGTCTCTATGAGTCAGATACCAACTCCATGGGACCTAACAACAACAGCAACCAAGCTTCTCAGTTCTTAGCAATGGGCACATTGTTATCTCCTTTCCTCATGGCTTCGCCAATAACTCACAGATGGGCAGGTCAGTAGAAAGTGACTAGTGCATGCTAGGAAGAACATGTAGATTATTTGCTGTGGTCTAGTAATTTTTACCTTCTATGAAGAAAAGAAATTCCCAAATTATCATTATCTTTACTATAATATTATGTTTGGACACCATAAATTGTTCCCAGGTAAATTGGTATGCATACTTTTTTATTTGCTAGAAGTAAATTTTTTTTTTCAGTACTGGGGGTTGAACCCAGGGCCTTATGCTTGCATGCTTTGTTAAGTGTTGTAACACTGAGCTGCACATCCAGCCCATGCTTTTACTTTTTGAGACAGGGTCTCACTAAATTATGCAGACTGCCTCTGGACTCGAACTTGCAATCCTCCTGCCTCTGCCTCCTGAGTAGCTGGGATTACAGGTGTGTGCCACCACACCAGTGAAATAAAATCTTAATAGGAGCTAATGCTATATGCAGAAAGTATTATGCCTGGTCTAGCTCCAAGAACTTCATGTGGACTGCTCTCCAGCAGAGGATGACCATCACCAGGCCTGCCTTAGAGTTCCATGTCAGCAGACAGATGATTATATTTCTCAGCCACACAGGCTAGATCCACTGTGGGGGGTATGATTTTCATTGAGGTTTAGGTAAATACCAGTTATATGAGGAGAATCTTCAGAAGAAATATTTTCCCAACTTATTTTTATGAGGAGAAAAATATAATTTAGAAAGTCATCTTAGGGAAGGGGAAATTCAATTTATTGAAGAGAGATACATTTAGTAAGCAAGACACATATTTGGTTAAGGTAGCCAGAATGAGATTAAATGGGATATAGTATTTTTACGGACTTATATGTTTTTTTTTCCAGTTATACTCCTCAAATTTAAAGATCCACAGGGCAAGGAGTAGGGGCTGTGATTTACCTGTCAGATGGGGTCTTGCACACATGGGTCATGATTAGGGACAAGTGACTGCATGTCATGCTTTGTGAACTGCATAGGAAAGACATGAGATCCTGAGGATGGACAAACAGAAAAAACCTGTAGTGTGTATTTGAAGTCAATATTTATCTACTCTAATAATCAGTGTGCTTTAAGAATCTTTTCTATGTCCTCCCAGAAGATGAACTGCTTTAAAAAGAGATCCTGTAAACGATTAGCTCCTCTGTCCTCTATACTGTCCTTTTTCTGAGATTTTGTTTCAGAGAGAATCTTCGGACTACTGTAAACTTTTGATGTCACCCATGACTAAATTTATGCTGATAACACCCTCCCCTGCAGCACTGAAAAGAGAAGAAGTTATTTAAAGTCTATTTTACTCAGAAAAATCACTCTGACAACATTTCAAAATATTAAATAATGTGTTAACAGGTGATAGATCTGATGTCATCCTGGAGAAAAGGAGATTTACACAGCATATTACATATCAATTTCAGTGACCTGATAAAATGTCCATGGCAATTACAGAAATAAGCTCTTTCATTATAATATTTGCAAGAATATTAAGCTTTCCTGAAGTCTTCGTTTTTTATACTTCATGGAATTATTGTTTTCTTCATCACTATAAATATTTTAAAAAATGAAATACATATTATATGAACCAGACATTGAGCTGAGGACTTTAAATGCATTAATTCTTTCAGTACACACACACACACACACACACACACACACACACACACACACACACACACAGGCATACTTCTATAAGGTGGTGCTTTTATCTGTTTTACAGATGTAACAGAATGAGTAACTTGTCTTAAGCAACTCAGTGAATAGTACCAGTATCAAAACTGGCTTTCTTTATTAATCAGTTTGAGGCCTTAACCACATGGCACACCACTGCTCATCTAAAGAATATCTGAAGTCTTTAAAGCAAAGGTCTTGGATCCTGTCCCAGATATCAATTAACTTCTTCCATTGTCCTTGAGACACACTTGTATTACCTTATAGAAGGTAAGCCTGACCTTTTAATACTAAATCCTTTTTTGTTTCTTTTCTGCAAAAGAATATAATTGCAGGGCAAGTGAAAGTATTTGTTCTACACTTATTCTATGCCGGCTTTCTACATAGCTCATTTTATTTTCAATGCAGTATTGAAAGGTTATATTCACTTTGGAGATGGTGTAACTGATGCTTAGAGAGGAGAAGTAACTTCTCGATGGCCACAGTGAAGCTATAAAGGCTGGATAGGAAAATTGTCACAATGAAAAGCATGTCAAAATGAATCGCACTATGATGTACATTAAAAATTTCTAATAAAAAAAAGGCTGGATAGAAACCATAGTCTGATGGGCTAATCATTAATCAACCCTATTTCAAACACAGTGTTTATCAGTCATTGACCAGTTGGTGTCAAGCTGTGAGACAAAGGTGATACAGAAAAATGGGAGTGAAACTGAAAGAATCAAAAGATTAGAGAGAGAAAAGTAGGGGAAAGAAAAGGGATTTGTCAGGTGTCTGAAAGAAGATGGTAGACAGATGGGATTGTGGTCAGAGAAGTAAAAACAAGAATTGAGGGGTATGGACAACATATCCCTCTTAGTGTTTGTCCCAGGTTATTTCCAGGAATGAAACCAGAGGGATAAGCATGACTTCATACAGAGATATTTGTTTCAGATATAGACTATTGCTACTGTTCCTCCTTTCTCTCTCTATTTAGTGGCTTGTGAAGACTCTCCTTTAACTGGATGTGAGCATCTCCCAGTATGCCTCTGTTCTTGACTAGAACATTGGAGAGAAGGATGATGGGAAGATTCTGCTCAGGTGGGAGGGTGGGTGGAGTCACAAGGCAGTCCTTGTCATGCTTCTGTTGTCATTGTTACTAGTCATAAACCTGTAAGCATAATTTGCTATTTTAATTATTTATGCATACTGTAATCAAAAAAGTAATAAAATTCTCAAGAAGAAAAACAGTAAACAAGCAACTTAACCAGTGAAAAGACATAAAATTGCTATTTTAAAATCAATATGGGAGAGCAAACTTCATCTGAGAACATCCTGAGTGGTAACTGAGGTCCTACAGAGTACTGACCATGCTGATATTTGCTGCTGACACCTGGTTGACCCCAAATACATGGCTACAAATTGATCTGGAATATTTCAGGGGAAAAATAATGACCAGCATAATTACAACTATTAGGCAGGACCTGTTATGAAATGGTACTTTCCTATAAGGTGGTGCCTTCTTCTACCTATTATGCCCCAGTCCTCAAAAAGCCCACCAAAAAAGCCTGCCCAAACCTAACTCAAAATCTGCCCCAGTCCGACAACTGATTACTACTTCCTTTTCCCTCTTCCTCCCTATCAGAACCCTCCACACACCCACTTCTTACCTATCCCGATGTGACAGGTAAATCACCCCTTCCCCCTCCCACTTAGAGCTCATAAAATCCTCTCCCGGTTGCTGCTCTCTTCTTTGTTAGAGACAGCCTCTGCAGCTTCTCCAAAATAAAGATCTGTTAGAGTTTAAGGGTTTTAGGCTTCTTACCTGACACCTATCCAACTTATTTCTCATGAAACTTTACCCCATTTCAGTAATATCATCTGGGAAGGGGGGTAACTTTCACATAATCTGCAAAAAATCAAACTTAGAAAATAAATCTGCTTTAATTAAACAAAAAACAAAAATAGATGATGTAATGATTTATATTGTCTCTATTGTCCAATCAACTTCCACCAAATAAACTTAATCAGGTGTTAATTCAGTAGTTCATTATTTCTCTCTCCCATACTTCTTTAGAAGGAAATATATAATGCTGGTTTTCATAAAATTGTTGTTGTTAGGTGCCATTGAGTGCGTATCTGACTCATAGCAACCCTATGTACAACAGGTGAAACAGTATTGTTAGTGCTTCTCTGCTATTTATAGGGGTTCAATGGCTGATTGATACTTTGGAGTGGGTTGCCAGGTCCTTCTCCCAAGCCTACAGCACCTGGTGTTCCCAAGTGATCTCCCATTCAAGTACTAACCAGACCTGACTCTGCTCAGCTTCTGAGAGCCAACAGGATCAGACACCCTTTCATAAAGTGGGGAGTTAACTAATTGCAAAAAACCCACCAGGCTTACTTGAGGATTTGTTTTCAGCCCATCCCAATCCAAAATTGTGTGTATATGTGTATATTCTCAGGTTAAAGTATGTACAACCAATTCTGAAACAATTTCAGTTTGGAAAGCATGGGTTTCTTCTATGTGTTTGCTATATTAGGAATGAATTTGAATATGATATAGATTTTGTGTCTGCTCATGCACACTTTTATTCACACGAAATAGAACTTAGAAAAACTGCTGCTGGCTAAACAGACCTCTGTGCAAATATACAAAATAACACACATGCATCCCCTCAAACTTTTACCAGCTACTTCAGTTCACTGGATATGTTATGAGCCACATCCATGCCCATGTGGTGTTATTACTTTATGTTCCTTCTACCATTTTATAATCACCACAAGCTGTACTCTTCACGTAGCTCCTTCCATGAACTCCAGTTCTCTTAAAGGTGAAGTGACATATTTATTGGAACATTACATATTTCTTAACCATTCCATATGTGTAAGACTGTGCTACTTTTTTATGCTCCTAGATTTTTTCTTTTATCACTTATAAAGCCTCAATCCTTGCTGTTTTTATTGTGTGATTTTTTTCATGCCACCATGATTTTTAAAGAACACTTTTAAGGATACAATAAAATATCTTATTTAAAAGAATAGTGACAAGAAACCATATTAAGCCCAACAGATGTTATTATGAACATTGTAACATATATTAGAGAGGTAAGAGTAATGTTAGCCAACCACAAGAGATTGCCTTATGAGGTTCAGGAAATGGAAACGAGAAACCACCCAAGGCAGAACATCTGCATGTCATTCATTATCTTATTTCAAGCAACCTAAATGCTCAGGTAAAAGGTGCCTTATTCCTGTCCAAATCCTCTGAGACAAAGCGTAATAGTGTTAGGCACACAACTAATCAAGTATTATTGAAAAGCAGACAGAAGATTGGCCAAGCCTATGTAAGGAATGGACAAGGTCTGGAAAGGCAGGCAAGCTGATTTGAAAATAATCTTGTACCCAATGCTTGAGAAATAAAGTCAGTATCTTTATCACCACCACCATGATCAGCACCAAAGACACAGAAAAATAGCTACATTTGAAAATGTACTAATACAGACTTGTTGGAAGAAAGTAGGCTCAAGGATAATTTATTGCTTTTATGCCAGGCAACATTTTCTTCATTTTAAATTTATATTCAAAGTTACACTGTAATAAAGCTGTGTGTCCATTTTATAAATGAGAACTGTGAGTATCAGAGCAGTTAAATAACTTCTTTAATAATATAGTTAGTATATGACAGACCCAGATTCAAACTCGATTCTTTCTCCACAATTTTTGCACTCTCCATAAAATGAATCTGAAAATAGAAGAATAAAAATAAGAACATCAGGTATCTGCTTATACACTTATATGCATGTCTCTATCAAGCATTTGCTTTCTTGTCTACCACTCTCTATTATTCTCATGTCCTTGCTTCACTTTTGTAAGCTCACTATATAGGAATATCTTACTATTTATCTGTCTTCAAATATGAGCCAGTTTGAGAAAATAATTTTTGAACATTCATAATCACTCAAAGCCCTGCAAAAATCTTGAAAACGAAGTTATTGGGAAGGTAAGTTGATTTTACCTTCAGAAGCAATTGAAGGATCTTCTTAAGGTTGGCTTTTCTTATTCTACCTACCAATATGCAATCAAAAATTAGTATGAGTTGGATCAAAAGGAAGAACCAATGATTAGCTTGTGACTTCTCAGCAGGAGGAAAGCTAGTGAGGCCTGACAGTATATGAGATTTATATCTTAAGGATATTGTAAATGTACTTGCCATGTGAAACAATCTCTCTTTTTCTTATTTGGTACAAGTCAAAACAGTATTGAAAATTGAGCTTCTTAGCAAGATTGCAGTGACTCTCTGCCCTCTGCCTCATAACAACATAAGCTAAAGAAATTCT